>CAUDNR010004600.1:54294-83888 GCA_958430865.1 Entrophospora sp. SA101 | reverse complement strand
TGTGGGAGTCTTACATATTTAAAGTTCGTACTCAGCTAAAAACTTTTAATGTAAGTATTAAATACTATAGCAATTATTATAATAATTATATAAATAAATAAATATAAATATAAGTGGGATCATTTTATTTTGTAGGAGAAGACTGTTGTAAACAATAACTTGGTGGCTATTTCAGAAATTGATTATGTAGCTGAGACTAATCATTTATGTGAAAAAATAAATGAATTAGAAAAATTGTAGTTTTCTTTTTATATGTATGTTGTTGATGGATGTTTTTTACTTTATGAATTTAATTTTTTAATTTGAAATAAAATTTATTATTGCTAATTTTAATATAATAATTTAAGTGATTGATGTAAACACATTTTTTAATTAAATATTATATGCAATTGAAAGTATTGCCTCTTTTCTTGCTTTGGTGGTGGTGACAACAAAACATTTGTGAGATTTAATCTAAATAAATCATAAATAATAAATCATTTTTAATTATAAAATCATTCTAGTCTTCATATCCAATGTTATTTATTATTCTATATTATTCTAACAAAGCATCTACTTTTTTTTAATATATTGTCTTGCTCTATTTATAACATTTTAAGTGACAATCAATGATATACTTTAAATGAAGATCACAAATGTAACAATCTTTAATCTTCGATCGGTATAATAATTCTAGTCGAAATTAGGCAATTAATCTATACCATATTCGGTAATGTAGAAAAACTTGTTTTGTTTAAATTCGCTATTACTAATTTGGCAATCGGGATTATTGCGTTTTACTTCGAAAGAATTATGAATATTATTTTCCATGAATTATTATTATTTTTATTAGGAGTTTTGGTGATGGTGTATAATTATTATTATTATCATCAGTTATTTTTTACCTAATCTGGAGTCTTCTGGCAATGTACACTTAATTTTAAATTGATACACAAATTTATTTTTTTACCCTTACATTTTTCATTAAAAAACTTTCAATCAATTCTTTTATAAAAATGGAAGAAGGAAATGATAATGATGATTGTATAAAGTAGTGACAGATTAATCAGAAAATAATATTAAAAACCCAACTACAAATTATATAGATGTTGTTGATGCCATTGAACAACAAATTATAGTTAATGCACACAATAGATGTCCCATTGATGAAATAAAGGATAGTCCTATTCATAAATTTTAGTAACCCATAGTAAACAAGATGAATCTATTACAGGATGCACAGTTAATCTTGACCAAGGAACAATTCAATGAGATAACCAAGATAACTATTTTAAAACTAGGTCATGTATAATAGATGTTTCAGATGATAAATATATGCTTCTTCTTATATGGAGTGGTTATTATAAAAGTATTGAATTGAATTTCATGATTCCTGGACATACCAAATTCAAATGTGATGGTAATTTTGGGATGATTAAAAAACTCTACAGAAGAACCAGAGTAGATTGTCTGGGTCATGTGGTTGAGGTAATAAAAAAGTCTAGTCCAGCAGGATTAAATAAAGCTCAGTGTTATAAAGGTGGAAAAGATTTTCAATATTTAGATATTAAAGCAATTTTGGGAATTTATTATCAAGTATCCAGAAGTATCAACATTTTCTTTTTGAAGCATCTAATTTTGGTACAGTGAAAGTTCAAAAAGTTGCTAATGGACCTTTTACTGAATTCAATTTATTGAAAACCAAGAAAGCAGATATCTTTGAAGAAATTAGAGCTTTGTCTATTTTAGTGTTAACACCATCTCCTTTGGATTACAAAAGGCAAGAATATCTTTACCAGAATATTCGCCCATTTGTTAGAGATGAATTCAAAGATATTACTTGTACAAAACCAAGATGAATGCATTAAAATATATCTATATATGCAACTATAATAAAATATGTAACTCTTTCTCATGACAAATCCCCAAGAATATGAAAACTAGAGATGTTAATTGGTCCTAAACAGTTCAGGACAGTCCTGGGACTGGCAGTCCTATCTTGGGACTGGACTGGACTAAGTCCTGGGACTTAAAGTCCTAAAAAGTCCCAAGTTTTTTTAAACATATTATTATTGAAACTAAAAAAACTTGTTATTTTATTATTATAAAAAATATATATATACACACAAAAACGAACAAAATAAAAAAACCAAAATTAAATTGAAACAATTTCTGCTTCAATCCAGCTCTTTACATATAGACTTGCTTGTGCTTTTTCTAAATCCAACCTATTTCGAATTGGATTTAATATATGTTTGGCAATGCTAAAAACATTTGCTCACTTGACACACTTGTGGCTTGTATTGAAAAAAATCTTTTGCCATATGTGACAGAGTTATATAATTAGGATCTTTTATTCTTGATGCATACCAATCCAAACATTCAATTTCTTCTGGTGGTGCATCAAAGTACCTTCTAATAATAATTATTTGCTTTGGACTCTTTTTTCAAACCTTATTGTGTCATACTGAATTTTTGAGGTTCAAACAAAATCAGAACATAAGGTTACACATGGACCTTTTAGGACTTTAAGTCCCAAATGGCAGGACTGGACCTGAAAAAGTCCAGTCCGGACTGTTCAGGACCTGGTCCCAAAAGGACTGATTAACATCCCTAGTATTTTTATTGTTATTGTTGTATTTTCTGATGTAATTTTTGTTTTCTAGGTTTTTGATGATTTCAATTTCGATACTGCTCCTGCTACTCACCAAATGATAGCTCATAATACTCCTGATGGTTACTCTGACATAGTTTTTATTTGTAGTGAATGTAAAAGAGATTACAACAATGACACTCTCCCATGCTGTGAAAAATGTGATAGGTTAAAGAAGAACAGAAATAGGTGCTTTTGTAGTCATTTAAAAGCCAAATCAGCTAAACCACTTTCTGATAAAGGACTACTTTCACAAGCTTTTAGTTCTCGTCTAGAAATAAAACTAGAGAACTAGAAAGAGAGTTATCAAACTGCCAAAGGAGAATCAAATATCGAAAGGGAAGAAGTAATTAAATTTCAGGAAAAAATCTGAAGAATGAAGCAAAAAGCAGAAACAAGAATTATTGGATAAGATTAAACAACAAGAAGCAGAAAATATTAAATTAACTCAGAAAATTGAACAATTGAAAACTTTAACCCCTCAAGAGTTAGTCATCAAAAATATAAAAAGTCTCAAATATTATTTTGGCAATGGTTCTATGCTTGCAGAAAAGTTCATATATAACAATAAATTACACGTTTCATGTGTGAATTATGAAGGGTAAACAGTTTATAAGTTATAGAAGTATCGAAGTTTTATATTGTTAAATAGATAAATTTTTTAGAATTTTTTGTAAACAAAGCTCTGTGTACTTCTTTCAAGATATTTTTTATAAGTGCTGTTGCCATCACCTTTACAATTTCTTCCCAAAAGCAACCAACTATATTCAGGATTGTTATGCTTTTCCCTGAATGACGAAAGCATGGAAACTCAAATTTTTTGGGTTCTTTATTTTTAATTTGCTTTCCCACCAAAAATTTTGCAAATGGAGAATACTCAACATGATTGTTGTTCCACATATTAATTAATATTAATGTGTTTCTAATAGTGGACGTCGTATGTATATATAGTAAGTACTCATAATAGGTTCTGGTTCAATAAATATAATATCCATTTTATTTATTTTATTGACGCAATGAAAATGTAGAAATAAGAAATTATTTTGATTTATTTAATTAGCTTGTACTAATAGTAAAATTTTAATTGTGATTAGCGATAGTCAAAATAAATAAAACAGGTTGTGAATTTGTTTTTATAGTGAGTGATATTTGTTATTTACCGTTGTCAATTCCACCTATTATCCATCAAATATTTAACTAATTCAGTCATTACATCGTTGTAATCTCCTATACGAAGAGCAACAGACAAAGAATTTACAAAAGATTGGTGACTCGTTGACTGATAATTTCCGGCGTGATTAGGACAAGAAAAACGCCAATTCATCATCTGATCAACATTCGAACAACCAGTACATTTAATATGAGCACGATTGGATATTTCCATGGAGCCGGTCGAACAGCCGGTATGAGCACGGTTGGATATTTCCATGCAGCACCTATTTGTTGTATGGACCCAATTGTAGATATTCTGATTTTGACATTCAACTACTGGACAGGGTATTCTTAAAGGTACGAATCTTTCACTCATGTTTTGTAATGACAATTATTATATATGGAGACAGGCTGTTTTTATATAAAAATTTGATGTTATCTGTGTTACTCAAGATTTATTGCAAACAAACATATAACTTAAAATGGATCATCATTTGAACTTTTTGAGAAATCTTTGTTGAAATTTTAGAAAGAACGATATTTAGTGTGAGAATTTTTTAACTTTAATGTGATGGAGTAACATTGTCACCTGCTCCTCTAATATCTCTCGGGTACATCTTCCTTTTTTTGGTTTCTTGTTGTCTGTTCAGAACTTTGTTTTTAATAATAAATGGTTTTCATTCAATTCTCATTTATAAACTGGTTGAGATTTTAAATGATTTTGGGTATATATACAAAAATAATGACGGTGAGAAAAAATTTGATCACATGAGATAATTCTTCAGTTCAAAACTGCTGTATTAATTAATATTTTTGATATTCAATCTGATATGTTGTTATAAAGATATTATTCAGATTTATTTATTCTGAAAAATAGGAATAAAAACAGCAATTTTTTATATAACTGGCGCTGAACATGGAAAGAAGGTTTTTAAAAATCAATTTCCCATCAGAACTCTCATTTCTTTCGCTAAAGAAATGGTATTGAAGAATTCAAGATGGCTATTAATTATAGTAATCCAAATCATTCCCCAAATTCTTTTTGTATACTCATTATCTGTTGGAATTGCGTAAGCTGCTAATTCATGTACTAATATTTTATTAAATCAAAAAGTTTCGCGTATTCTTTATTGTTATTTTATTTAAATATAATGGGTGAAAAATTATTGTCTTTATGTCAACCGCAACGTATTTATGCTTGTTCTTTCTAAGATAAACCCATAAGGACAAATTACTGGCTCTGTTCTAAGAAATTTTATTTACAGGTATCGATTTCCTAACATTTGTTTTTTTGGAGGATTAGTAAACCGAATAATTAGTTAAGCAATTCCATCCAATGGGTTTGTCATCATAATCTAAAGTTTTATCAAAAGAACCATAATCCTCGTAATAAATAACCATCGCACCAGATAGTTCTCGTTATAATGTTTCCTTTTAGTATTCCCGCGATGATTTTCAATATTGGTGATTAATTGTCTTTGTCTATTTCAAATGCTTGTGATAATAAAAGAGGATTAGATTAGAGAGGAAATTACAATTAAAATGATTATAATTAATATTAAGACTAATTTTACATGTTTTACAAAATGGCAGGTTTGAGAAATTAACATGTGAATTCAACGACTATTCCATTCTTTACAAGCAGACATAATCTCAGGTCTTTTCAAATGATAAAAGCCGAGTCTTTCTTACACTTGAGAACCTGCATTGACAGCTAGTTCTCCTAAATGGCATAAAAACATCACCAATAACATGCTTGTGAATAAACTTTATCGATTTTTGCTAATAATGTCATTCCATTCTTCAGGGCTTAATTCCCAAATATTGCAAATGGTTTTTAGTAATAATAACACAACTGTAGGCTTTAGCATTTGAGCTGATTTCGGCGAAACCTAAATACTTTTTACTTTTGCAGAGAAAACTTTTTTCTCATTGAGTTTACCAGCACATATGTAAACTCGATAAGTCGGTCATGTGGGGTAAGCTCATATGACCGACTTATCGAGTCTACATATTAATATGTATTTAAATTCTTAGAAATTACACCAAGTTTTATCTGTTTATGATCGTCGTAATTTCCATTTTTTTTTTAAAAAAATGTCATCTTCATATTTAATAGATAAAGAAGAATTAATAAAAAGTTATGAAAAACAATTGAGTGATTATGATAAAGAATTTAATGAGTTATTAAAAGAACTTTCTTGGGAAATTGAATCATTGGAAATTAAACAAAAGGTTTTTTTACAAGTTTTCTATTTATTTAATTTCATTGGTTATATATATGATTGTTTTAATATATATATATATACATATATTAGGAATATGATTCATTGAAATCATGTCCATTTGACATAGCTCATAAATTTCCTGAAAAATCATACGATGAACATTATAAAAAATGTGAATTAAAACATCATGGTATTAGAAATGAACGTGGAGTGGTAAATATAACCATTATTATTAATTGTTAATATTATTGATATATATATATACACACACACATATTACTCGAATATATGTAAAATTAGAAAAGAAAACTGCCAAGTTCAAAGTTTTTTTATCAAAATGCAAGTTCGGTTGTTTCTTTTGAAAAAGGTTTGATGTAATTATTTATGTCTTATTATATTATATTTAGAAAATACAATAAATTAATAATAGATCAATTACTAAAAACATTGGCAAAAGGATTTTCAAATATTGGCGTAGGATCAAGTCTTTCAGTTGATCAAAGACTTGAGGAATACACAAAAATTATTGAATTAGCTGATAAGATTCGTTCTGAAAATAATCAATTAAATAATGACCCTTATAAAAACTTTGATGAAATATGGGACGCAATACAAAAGATGAAAGGTAAAATAAATAAATAAATAAAATAATTATAATAATTATGATTAATTTTTTTTTTTTTGAAAAATAACAAGAACAAAATCAAGGACAAAAATCACACGAAGAATTATTAGCTGAACAACGTGACTATAAACGCAGAAGAAGGTCATATAGAGCCAAAAATATTAGAATCACTCAACGAACACCCACACAAGTAAATAATTGTTTATTTAAAATAAAATTGGAAAAGATAATATCTTTAATGTTTGTTTATGTTATTATTATCATTGATAATAGGTACATCACGATCTTATTGCTGCATATATGGATGACTTTAGATTATTAGCAGAATTTGAAAATAAAATGTTGATAGAAAATCAAAAATAATATAATCTAATATTTATATATGCATACACATACACATATACAATGTATATAAAATACCTGGACAGATGTATTTGGACAAGATTTTTAAACACTTACTCAAATCTCGCACATAAAGCTTATATAACAAGTACTGAATAATATTTATACAAAATTTTACACTCCTAACGTTTTATCAATCGAAAAAATAACGGAATTCAATTATAATAATGATGATAATCAAAAATTAAATGGCGTGAGCGCTTGTCTACTAAAATAACATTAGTACGAAAAAAGGAATAGTTTAACTAGTGGAGATATAGGATTCTTGGATTGGATTTGGTAGATGTTGTGCAAACATTGTTAAATGGCAGGGGGATTGATTATTAAAAAAAGAGAGAGAGGAAAGACGCTTATGAAAAATGCCCTTTTTCCAAGCGCACTTAACAGATTCTTAAAATTCTGAAAATTGAATGTTTTTGGTCATCCGCCCAGATAAACAAGAAAAGGTGTGATGGCAGACGAAAATATTTATTTATTACGACTTTGTGTCCTCCAGTACTTTCCTTTGGAGGAATAGATTCGTTTTATATCTTGATTGTAAAGAATTTGTTGGATGTTGACCATTATTAAGCATTCCATTCGATATTAAATATTTAAAAATATAAAAATAAAAAATTTAATATTTTAATTGGCCGACCATTGCTAAAGATTCTCCTTAGTGATGGTGGCTGAAACTAATCCATAGTTTAGTAATTTTGGCCTGATTTCTCTCAATTTTTTGACGAAATTGGCAAAACTTAAAATTGCCTAAACTGTGGGCAAAAACCAAACGGACAATTACTACTACTGTTTAATTTCCGACCAAAAAAAGTAACAAAAAAGAATTCTGTTGAAGGAATTAATTATATTAACTTTTCTGCCTCTACTCTCAAGCAAAGCTCTGAGTTATTATCCATTGTTTATCCGGATTTTTAAAGTACTATTGCTACTTCTAGTCCTGGTTCAGAGCTTTAATCACTCCATTAGCAAACTTTCTTTCTTCTTTGGAGACTAATAAAATTGGTTATAGGGAGTATATTAAAAAAACTCGAGTATTATGTTTCTAGTTGGTCTAACTTTGGTATTTATGCTTTATATAGGTGTTAAGGAGAAAAGGTAATCATGAATTTCACAGAACAAAAAAATTAAAAAATGTCTTGAACGAGGAAGTCAAAAAGATAATTGATAAGCATGTTGGGTTTTATAAGGAAAAAGAAACATTTGTAAACCATAACACATTCTATATAATATTCAAAGGGAACTTTCACCCTCAAAGTAAAGTGATTTATTATTCTGGTCTATCTGGAACTGGAAAGATTACCTTTGTGAAAACTTTAAGTGATGCCCTCTGGTTTCTTGTGCTGGACTTTTGTCAATTTTTAAACCGAAACGTTCAGCAATGTCCCTAGACATAAGTAAAGTTTAGAGCCAGGGTCAACTGTGATGGTCAAACATTTGATTTTGCCTCTCGCAGTTGGAACATCTATTACATCTTTATCCTGAACAAAGTTAATTTCCATATCTTCGATAACTTCTTTATCCTCAGTCTCGCCTTGTAAAATTCTGAATAATCTTGCTTATAAATACCTTCGAAGAATTGTAATTATTTTACTTGATGAGTTAGAAAAAGTGAAAGATGAAAAAATTCAGGCAGATGTGATTAAACTTTTTAAGTTGAAAATAGTGAAAGCTTTACTAACTCTTATTTTAATGAAAAAATTGATCCAGCCTACATTGCTGCAGTAAATTATAAAGAAAAATTGGCCACAAAATTAAAAGGTCCAGTGGATTTAAAAAGGTTGGAAAGCTATACTTCAAAGAAAAGATGTAATTGAAAAAATGTCTCAGATGATGTTTTGGAATTTTTGATACTTGAATTCAGGAAAAGGGGCAAAGAAATTAGAGCAAGCCTGTCATAAAATTGTTGAAGAATACTCTATGCTAAAAAAGTTAATAAGCAAGAATTCCAAGGAATCAAGAAGCAATGAATAGAAAGAAAAATTTACCATGGATACACAGAAAGTCAGCACCGTACTGAAGCTAAGTGAGTATATACCATACTGAAAATTTTGTTTTTCAAAGTTCAGCACAGCACTCACCTTTAAAGCTCCTAACGGGTCGGGGTTCGGGCGGGTTAAGTGTCAACCCGAATGTTTTAAAGGCTAACCCGAGACCGACCCGAAATTTTCGGGTTGATTTCGAGTTAATAAGAAAATTTTGTGATTACATAAATTAATAATAATTAATTAAATATAAAAGGCGAAACAGTTATAGTGGTTTAAAAGCTGCAATTGGTGTTATGCATGGCGCAAAACACAATTCATGATGCAAGAGATGTAGGACGCAATTCGTGACGCAAGATGTAACTCAAGGCAATTCATGACTCAAGACATAACTCAAGGCGATTCATGACTCAAGACGTAATTCAAGACAATTCGTGACACAATACGTAACTCAAGACAATTCATGACACAATACTAATACGTAATTCAAGACAATTCATGACGCAATACATAATTAAATACACAAGGCTAGTGGCCCGTTTCGGAGCTTTACTTACCTTTTATATGTTGTATTTTTTACTTATACCACAAAAGTTGTTAGAACTTGCTATTTGTAGTCAGTTTGTAAAACAATAAGTTGTTATTTATATGTGGCAAAACTTCAGTATATCATATTTGATATGAAGATTAATTTTACTTAATAAAGCAAATGTTTTTGGGATAACAAAATTATTATATTTTTTCATGTCACTTTAATTATTTTCAATGGTAATCTTAATATTAAATGGTTAGATAACTTAATAGTTATAAATGACAAGTGTGTACTGAATTATTCTTAGTATGTTACACAGTTTATACAAGGGTGAGTACTGTACTGAACTTTGATTCAGTACAGTACTCACTTGGTGCTGACTCTCTGTATATCCCATGTCGAGATAACCAATAATAATAATCGTAATGGCAATCATAATGATACCGATAATAACAATCACTTTGAGATTACTGACAATAATGAGATGATATCAACAATCATGTTGAGATGACTGATAATAATAGCAATCAATCATCACAAAATCATTGAAGAAAAAGGTGGTCACACCATGAAATAAATATCTTTGTAGAATTTATTTTGGGCAAGAACATTGAAATGAGAAAACCCAATTGGTTGGGTTTATATAGAACTAAAGATGCGATATTAAATAAAAGCAGAATAATTTAATGTTTAATGCATTGCAAAACCTTCAAGTATTTTTTTTTTTCGATAATTCAAAATAGTGATATTCGTGGTTTAATACAAATTTTCACCCCATTTAATAAAGAAGTGGATTTATCAAACAAAATTTATTCTCATTGCTACTACTTCTACCTATGAAACTGGAAAGTTGTCAGACCCTTTGCTTTCTTGCTTAAATTGGGTTAATGCAGATACTGCCCAACCAACAATTTTTTTCTTAGATAAGTATTATTACTAATTTTTAGCACCTTCATAATTTGATTTTGTTGCTGGTTCCAAAAAAAAAATGTAAGCATGGGATTAAATTGCAAGATAATTTGTAAAATCAGCAGAACAATTGTGTTGTTAGAATTTATGATCCCTGAAATCCTTGGTATATAAGTGCTCACCTTGGTTTTGTCCCATATGTGTTCGATTATTTTTATTACAATTTGTAACGCACCAGTTGAAAATTAATATAGCTTCTGGATATTTTCTGTTACGAGATTGCAAAATCATGTTACGACTTGGAATATTAATATATTTATATTACTAATGATTTCAAAAAGTTGTTTTTCTTACTTTTATTATAAAACCTTTTTTCCTTCACTTTGATATTGATTAATCAATTAATTTATTATTTATTGTACAAATTTTTTAAGAGAAATTCTAAAAAAAAATAAATTTTTATTATGGAAAATTCTAATTCAACCATCAACATATATTATTCACCAAATATATATGATTCATCTAAGAAAAAATTTTTTTATTAATTATTATTTTTTTTTAATAATAATCACAATCAAAATTTTTTTTAGAAATGAAAAAATTTATGAAAAACCAACTATACTACAGAATGTTTGTTTTTTTTTTTTTTTGGTGAATAGATGTTTGCGTGTTTGAAATTAACTATAAACAAAGAAAATGTGAAGCTATAAAATAAGTGAAACTCTAAATAAATATACATGTTACATACAAATATACACACGTTGAATGTGTATATTTATATAATTTGTAATGAATTGAAAAAAAGTCCAATTACAATATAAAAAACAACAAAATAAAAATCCAAAATCCTTTAAACAAATCTAAAAATCTACTAGAATATACATATTATATATATTTAAATTTATCTCTTACTGCGATGATGCAATGATATTGCCTGATGATGCTGTTATAGCTGGCTATTGTTTTTTTATGAAATAAATAAAAAATTTTCTTTTAAATATTACTGTTACCAGTGCCTCCTGATAAAACATCACGATTTACATCGCCTAGAACCGATACTCCCTTATAAACAAAAGCATCAAATTCTGTCTCATTTCGATTCGTTTGATTTCCTGCTGCGTGTACTTCATAAGCTGATGCTATAGTCTGCTCCATATCATACATTTTAGGTGATCCGACCAATGTTGATCTTCTTGATCGTGTATTATATGAAGGTGATATTAATGTATTGCCTGTCATCGGAATTGGCCCAGTTGATGTTGGGGTTGCCGTCAATGATGATGATGATGATGAACTATCACTATTGGTTCCACTGATAGATTGCTTCCTTGACTTGCCCCCTGCAGTTAATTTTAAAAGTGATGGTCTTCGTTTTTGATGATGTTTAATTGGAATCTCCTCAGATTGTGTTGGTGGTTTTAATGTGGAATGACGTTGAGTATTATTATTACTATCATTGCTACCATTATTGTTACCACTATTGTTACCACTATTGTTACTGCTCCTGTTATTGTCACTACTACTATTATTACCTTTACCATTATTACCAATACTAGAACTACTGTTATTTGATGATAGTTCATTATTATTGTTTAAAACTGTTGGTGATGTTGGTGAATGTAATGAAATATTATCAATCAAATTTGCAGTGACTGTTGATAATAATAGATTTGGTGGTTGTACACTTGATGATATTGGATAAACACAGTTATTGTTGTTAGATTGTTCATTATTGTCATCGTCAGAGAGGATCATCGATCTACGATCACCAGGTGCTGTCATCCTACCTAACGCGAATTCTTCAATATTACCAGCTGATAATCTACGAATATCTGCACGGTTATTACGAGCATCAAAATAACTAGTATCTTGTTCATCTTCCGGATTTGGAACAAATGGTGCTGGCTGATCTCGAATATGGTCCCAATCAATTCCATGGAAAAATGGATGCGCTTTGATCTCAGCAACTGTTGGTCGTTTGGCAGGATCTTGATTTAAAAGTGTTGTGATGAGATCTTTTGCTTGTGGTGATAAAAGCTCTTCTGGTGGCCACTGTATCTTATGATCTAAAATATTTTTAAATATTTTTTGTGGTGTATCGTCATTAAATGGCGGATATCCAATCAAAAATTCAAATAAACAAACACCAAGCGACCACCAGTCTACTGCTGTAGAATGTCCAATGCCAAGTAATAATTCCGGTGCCAAATAGTCTGGTGTACCCAGTAATGCTTTTGAGCTTTGACGATTCTGTTTTTTTCCAAACAATTTCGATGAACCTTGTTTTAGTGAGTTTTTGGAATTATTGTTCTTATTGCTGTTGTTAGTATTATTGTTAACGCTACTATTATTAATAATATTATTATTGCTATTATTATTGCTGATGTTATTGGAATCCAAACTGAAATTAACATGACTAATGCGCTGTTTTGGATTCTCGTTAGAAAATATTGCTGATACTGGTCTGGAGTGTACGACGGAACTAGATCGAGAATCAATACTACCAGTTCTTGTAGGCTTTGAACCCAATTTTTTATCTGATATAATCGACAATGACTCATCCTCTTTTGTAAATGCCATATTGCTTTTTTCAGGTATAGAAATCCTTGATAATCCAAAGTCTGTTAATTTAATATGTCCTTCAGATGTAATCAACATGTTGTCGGGCTTGAGATCACGATGTGTAATACCATTATTGTGAAGATATTCAAGAGCTAGAATTACTTCGACTGTGTACATTCTTGCCATTTCCTCGTCAAAAAGTTCAAAATTTTGAAGTAGAGAAGATAAATCACCGCCGATTAGGTATTCCATAACCAAATATAAATAATCTTGACTTTGAAATGCATAATAGAGTTTCACAACAAATGGTGTCCTCGACAAACTCAGCACTCTTCTTTCCGCCAAAACATGATTTACCATGTTTTTTCGAACCATATCAACTTTCTTTAAAATTTTGATGGCATAAAGATCTCCTGTCGTTTTTTTACGTGCTAAATATACTTTTCCGAAAGCACCTCGACTAATTGGTTTTATTATTTCAAAATCTTGTATGCTAGGAATTTTAGTTTTGGCACCCTTTAAAAAAAAATCAAACAAATAAATAAAAATGCTTTAAAAATGATTTTTTCAATAAATAAATTAAAAACACATACTCCTTTATTATCTCCGTTAGCAGCTATTGGTATTCCAGTAGTTTCTTTGCTAGAACTATTATTTCCAGAACGACTATTACCACCACGAAGCACTGCAGCAAAAAGTGAAATTAATTTTTTGCCACCTCGAGGCGGTGGTGGCGTAATATCTGAATCATATGATATTGAACCAATGCTATCATGTCTTCTATGATTTGAAGAACTACCACTACCACCCTCTCTTTGTCCGCCACTAATGCCACCGTTATTACGTGAATTTTTAGAGGATGTTAAACTATTTGATGATTTGTTTGATGCAGACGTTGATAGCATACGGCTTGAGATTGATTGTTTTCTTGAAATTTTTTGAGAGACTTTTAAACTATTATTATAACTGCTATTTTCTTTATCAGTTGATGAAATGGCTTGTGTAATAGATGTGGAAATATTGCTGTTGTTATTATTGTTATTGTTATTATTCATGATATTAGATATTGCATTTGTAGCACGTAATTTTTGATGATAGGATTGAAATGTATCATGTTTCTCCTTAACAACATGTAATAAACGTTTACCATATGTTAAAATATTTTCATCTCTTGTGGCATTCTTTTCCATTTCTTCGACAAGTCTTCCCAGCTTGCTTGCATATTTTTCTATTTTTCTCATAGCATCACGTCTATTTGCGGTTTCTTTAATATTAGCAGCTCTAAATATTTTTATTCGATGTACTTTGTTAGAATAATTATTAAAAACATTTTTTCAAATTCAATAATTGAATGAAGGATTCTTTACTTTTTGCCATAGCCTTCCATCATTTCTGCATCTTTAATATTAGAGATATTGGAATAATCTTGGAAGGGGAGGTTTTTTTCCTAAATCATTAATAAATAAATAAATAAATAAATAAATAAGTATTAAAACTACATTAATAACGATAACAATAATAAATAATAATGAATTGAATACAAACTCCTTTCATGATCTCTGATTTTTTTTTGGTCATATCATTAATCAATCTACGTAATCTACCATCACATTCTTGTAATTTAAATGCGTATTCTGTTGTTATAGCACAAGTTCTCGAGTGAGCATCCAATTCATGACTATGAATCATCTCTTCACATATACGACATAGTATATAATCATGTGGGATTGAGAACCCTGACGTTATACCACCACCACCATGATTGCTGTTAGTAATTATCACAGATGAACTATGATTCATTAGGCTAGTACTATGCAAAGTATCTTTATCTCCTCTCATTGACACAAATGAACTACGACGAGACAATGAGAATGCATTAGAGTCAAATGACAGAGTACGAGTTTTTTCTGGCATTTGTGGTCTTGGTAGATGAGTATTGCGTACAGGACTTGGTTGAACTAAAGAATTTGTTGGCGAGCCGGTTGGTGAAACACAAGTAGAGGATGTAGGACTATGGAATGCGTTTTTGAGTGATTTGAAGAAATTCATCATTTGTTTGGACTAGGTTTTTTTTAAAGTTAATATATATAAAAATAAAACAAACAATAAACACACATATATTTATAATGCTTTTAAAACTGCATACCTTTTTGGATTTCTTACGACCCTCTAAATCACTACTGCCATCTTGTTGTTGTTTCATTATTATACCAATGTCTATTTCACGATTCATTTCTTCTTGTAACAACATATCTACTTGCTTTCTTGTTAAACTACTCCATGTTAAACTATTATCATCTACAGTTGAATGAGGAGGAGGAATGTATGTGATAGGTGATTCAAATACCAATTCATTTGCTGCCGCATAAATTTGTTCGAAAGAATCTCGTAATGATTTAATCTGTGGAACTGGTGGTGTCAACACATGTTTAGCTAAAGGAGACGAGTGTTGCTGATGTTGCTGCTGTTGTTGCTGCTGCTGCGGAACTGGGAGATAATTGGGTGCGATTTTTGTATTGTTACCATCTCTTTGGTTCTTCTTATTATTAACGCTATCAAATGATTTATGCCTTTGATGATAACTGTGAAGTGATGTCTGTGGTGGTGAGTAAGAAGATGGAGTTAGTGGTGATGAAGGTGTGAATAACGGCGATGAAATTAACCAATCAGAATTAGTAGGTGGTGGTGTATCTTCTTCCTTATTGTTATTTTCTAACGATAAATCACCATTTGTTTCAGCGTATGATTGATTCTTTCAAAAAAAAAATCATTCTTTTTTAGTTAATATTATTTTCATTTTTGATATCAAAAAAAAACTATTTGACATCATCAAAAAAAAAATTTTTACTTACCACTGCATCAACAGCTCTAGCAACGTCAGCAAAAGTGTATACAAGTCTCGTTAATAATTCTTCAGCATCAGCATTACCGACAGGCATTTTTTTCTGAGTTTCCATAAGTTCTTGAAGCTCCTTCATAATTTCCACGGCAACATTATAATGTACTAAATCATGTATAGCAGTCTTAAGTATCCTCTTAGCAATACGATCGATACGTGTCAATAATATAGTATGAGAGGAGGCTTATTAAGAAAAAAAAGAATTGATTTTTTTTTTTTGATTAATTATTTTTAAGAAATGTGTAAATATTCCAATATACATGTTGAATAAATTTTGATTTTTTCTCCCATTTTTCATTAAATTATTAATCTATCCAAACCAAAATAATGTCAATATGGTATTGTAAACATTATCTTTTTTTGTACAATATTGTTAATCTCTAATTACTATTCAATATTAATATCACCGTTATTGTTTAAAATAATATTAAATAGCCTACTCACCCAAAACACAAGGTGGCCAACTATTTGAATGAATAAATCTGCGTTCTGTGCGTTTCTTTTTAATCGATATCTTCTTTGGGCTTGTAATATCCCCATGTAATGATACAGATTCTTGTTTATTACCATCACCACCATAGTATTGTTCATCAATATTTTCGAATTTTAATCTATCAACAGGAGTAAGCCTATTTTTATAATTGTTATTGTTATTGTTAGTGCTAATTTTAATAGCATTATTATTGCTGTTGCTGTTGTTATTATCATTATTATTGCTATTTGGTGATGAATTTTCATCATCTGTATCACTGATTGGTTGTTTTGGTTTTACTTGTTTAATTATTCTGTTATTATTATTACTATCGTTATTATTAGTCGAAACTGGTTTGTTAGTACTTAATGTTCTTTGACTATTATTTCTACGAATTACAACAAGTGGTTGTTTATCCTCGTCATCACTCCAACCATCATACGATAATTCACTTAATAATTCTTGATATCTATGTGATTGGTACCAATGTCGCAATAGAACTGTGATAGCTTGATCTGCTCTACGTTTTGCCTCTTCAAGATCTTTTAAAAGTTTTCTTTTAACTTTTGGAAAAGCAAATTCAGGTGAACTTTCATCGATTATATATAAGTCACTTAAATGATTTTCTTGAGCGTCAATTGATAAATCTGGGAAGAATCTAATGGTAGTAGGAGATCTCGGAAAAGAAGGTCGGCGTTTTACGGAAGAAGAAAAGGTAAACGAGGACGGTGGAAGTTCATCGTTTGTAAAATAAGCATCAGAATCTGTTTCTAATGACTCTGTTTCTGAATCAGAATAAAATGAAGACGTGCTTGAAGAATTAAATTCTGATTTTAAACTAAGTAAACGTTTAAGTTGTGAGCTTGCACCACTTTGACGACGTTGGATTGGAAGTTTAGCATGATATAAACTATTAATACTGTTGTTGTTGGTGTTGTTGACATCGATGTTGGTAGTGGCACTACTGCTACTTGGAGTGGCAAGGCTACTTGTTTCAAGAGTTAAATGTTGTGGTTGTTGCTGTGATATTGAGGAGGTAGGAGAAGGAACTGATGGTTTAGTTGAAGAATCAGCAGCTTGCAAGAGTTGCTGTTGAGGTGATTCCGTTATTGATTGTGATTTTTGTTGAGGTGAAGAAGATGCCATCTATTATTGGCTTTTTTTAATTTTTTGTTGTTGTTGAAAGATTTTATTTTATGATTTAGTTTACAAGAGTTACAAAAAATAAAGATTGATGTATGTATGTCTATCTTTTTTTGAGAATAAATGAAATAAAAGTAGAAGACGGTAGATATAAACTACAACTACTTGCTACTAATATTATTGTATTTTTTTATTTTTTAGTTTTTTAGTTTTTTTGACAAAAAAAAAAATTTTTTTTTTGGTGAATTTATTGAGTAATATTTATACACCCCGGAAATTTTTAAGTTATGTCTTTTATTTATTTATTTATTAACGAATAAATATAATAATAATAATAGAGAGAGAAGGGGTTTCTTAACTCTATGACCCCAAGAAATTTTTTGAAACACAGAATAGAAAACAATTACATATATTAGTGATTGTATCACGTTGTATATACTTTTAGAAAAAGAGGCAGGTACACAATTAATTACATACGTCGGCGCTCGATATAACGAAGCGCCTGTTTTTAAAATTCTTTATGGGGCATGCTTGCAACAAAACCAGGCAAAATGAACATTTGTATTACCAAAAATTTCAGGGTCCAAAATTTTTAACATCAGAATTTTTATAATGTCTCAAGTAAAGTGATTGATTACCTGGCCGAGTTCTTTACCCAACCTGATTGAGAGCTCTAATAGTGACTAAATTTGTCTTTACCACTTGTCAATGTTTTGTTAACCAAATTATTTGCTAATATTCTCTACAAATGTTAGATTGATATAATTGTAAAAAAAAATATTCACAACCAATGAAAATCGTATTTTTTTATTAATTTGTCTTAGTAATCTTCCTTCCAATAGTTATCTTTAAAATTAAAAATTCTATTATCAACTGATATTGATTTTAATTTTTTCCGGAGATGTTTGTTTTAGAACTTCAATAATTCTATTACAATCATCTATTTCATTCAAATGGAAATACAATCCTTTCTAATTTGTTACAATTATTAAATATTTTCATTATTTCTTCATATACTTCAAACCAGGTTGGCAAATTGACTGGTCCACTGATAACAGATGGATTTTGGACTGGTCCATTGCCATTAATAAAATACTAAATATGGTTAAAGTGTTATACTAATGGGCCAATGAACCACCAATAGACCCATCAATGGACTACTCATTTGCCAACCCTGTTCTATTACAATCATCTATTTCATCCAAATGGAAATACAATCCTTTCTAATTTGTTACAACTATCAAATATTTTCATTATTTCTTCATATACTTCAAACTTATATTGTGTTGATAAGTCTAATAGGTTTTTACAATATTGTATTATTGATTGAAATAACTCTCCTAAAGATTCATTATTGTCTGGGAAACCATAAAGTTTTAGATTTCTTAAAGTTCCTCCATTGATTTTAATAAAATCAGACAAGTCTGATAGAATTGATCCGGGGTTGACAAATTGATTGGTCCATTGAGAACTGATGGATTTTGGACTGGTCCATTGCCATTATTAAAATACTAAATATGGTTAGTGTTATACCAATGGACCCAATGGACCCAATGGACTACCAATAGACCATCAATGGACCGCACACTTGCCAACCCTGAATTGACCAACTATAACAAATATTCAATTTCACAAATTCAATGTTTGGTAATAAAATATTTTTAAATATTTTGTTTTGTAACTATTAATTTTTAATAATAAAGTCTTTAATTTTTTAAATGTCAGTACTAATATATGATCTAAATTGTTATACCCATTACTTGAATAATATATTATTGATTGTGAATGTGCTAGAATTGCTTTTTTGTAATTATCTGATAAAGCTTGTTTATGAAATGAATTAATTGTTAACCACTTTATTTGATTTTGCACTTCAATTAGTTGAACCAAACTATCTTCAGCATGAGGATTCTGAAAGCAATTGTCAAATATTTGATAGTCTTTTACCAAATATAGATCTGTTTGGTAAGTATTAAATGTTTTAAGATTTGTTGAATGTTCTAAAATAAATTCTACTAATTTATTTCATAAAAATTCTAATCCACTTTCTGTCACTAAATGAAAATGAGAATTGCCAAAATCAATTCTGGTACATAATTGTATAATGATGGTTTTTCCAATAGGTCAAAAGTTAAAGTTAATTCCATTCTAGTTAAGTGATCCTTATCTTTTTCCAATAAACAATTAATTAATATTTTAGTGATCCCAAAAGAATAAAGTGAGTTTCTCCATAAAATCGGAATACTAATGTAGTGCCATGGTCTATTAACCAGAGTGCAAGAATATAATGTTTTGTAATTATCTGAATTATATATATTCAAATATTTCGATTAAAAGCTCATGTGGCAAGTTCGCCGTCACTCATTTATTACTACTGATAATAATAAAATAAAAACAATTCATAAATAAATAATTAGAGTGACAACAAGTGGCATAGCCATCACCATTCTTATGATAAACACTTACCCTCTTTCAAATTCTTTGTTATTTTCTTGATTCTTTAAATGACATTTTGTTTATTAAAAAGAATTGTGTATTATTATTGGCACTTGGTGTTGGAATGAATTGTTCAGATTTTGATATTTTTATTGATGATAATCATGTGATTATTAAAAAATTTATGTAATGCCTGATTATAAACATAATAGAAATACTCAAGCTCCCAATATCTACCAACTTAAAAATATTGCCTCAGATTTAAAAGATGAAGATTTTGTCAAAGCTGCAGAGGAATATAAAAACAATATTTCAAACAATGAAGAAAATTTTGATGGTAAATCTATTGGGTTATGAATAGTAGGTATAACTTTAATCTTAGGCTTTACAATTGCTATGATTTATGTTACTAAAAGAATTAAAAGGAAAAAATAGATTAATTGTTCAACCATAAGACTTCATTTTTCATATTATTTTCCTCCTAAAGATTTCTGTTTTTTGTTAGGTAATAGCACACCTTCATTCCGCTTTATTTTCCTGATGTTTATTATTTTTCTTTCTTCTTGGTAAATTTCATAGATAATCCTTTCATTCCTTAGATAAGCTTCAATTGTCCGAGTATCATTTATTTTGAAAATGTAAGGAGCAATTTTTTCGGTTTGTTCCTTTTTTAAAATACTTCTGATAGTACTATAATTCTTGGGTTCCATAGTAGATCTGATATGTTAATTATTTTTATATAGGAGTAATTCTATATCACTTGATATTAAGGAAAAAACAAAGATAACAAACAAATGGGAGATTTTAATAATCACATTACAAATTTGATCCCTGAATTCTTGGTAATATAAATGTTCACTTTGTCTGATTTTGTTGTAGCATGCCCCATATACGGTTCAAGACACCAATATAGTCAATTGGTCTTGTAGATCCTTTTAATCCTCCCCTCAAAAAAAAACAAAATCATAGATAGAATTAAAACTTTTCTCGTTGATATTTCGCGTTACCACGGAGGAATTTAAAACCTCAAAGTTGCACAAATTTAATACGTCAACAACGCCCTCAATTTATTTAAGTACAAATAAATAATGAATGACCAAATCAAGTTTGCCTGTATTGCAACATAAGAACCTGTGGGTTCAAGTATGGTGCAGATCACTAAATAGTACATCCAAATTCCCTAAAAAATGTTTTTTTGCAACCCACCTAAACCCGCGATTTACTGAAGTTTCTCGTGACAAAATCGAAGATCTTTTACAAATTTATGACGTAGTACATGTTACACTTCGTCAACTGTTTTAAATTTGCACTAGTTAAAAACTTCTCTATATTGATTTAGATTTTTGGATATAGAAGAGAATTCCAACTCTTAAAAAATAAAATGACTCAAAAACGATCTGGGACCCGAAATATTAATAAATAAGGTCAGGTTTGCATATTCATCATATGAAATTTGCTAACACCAACCTTTGTGGATATATTTTGGGGTTCTACAATTTTCATGAAATAATCCTTTTGATGAAAATGCTGCTATTTCAAACATAACAATGAAACTAATGAGTTATCATATGATGAAATAATTGATATTGATGAATTTGAAACCAAAGAATGTTTGAAAAAACTGCTAATAAACATTGGTTTAGAAATAAGTTTCTTTTTGAAAACTTTGTAGAAATAGAAATGGAACTACAGAATTTGCAATGCATAAAGAATCAGATTAATATTATTAATATTACTTTGACCAAAAAAAGTAAATCAAAATTATTCTCATGACTTGTATAACTTTTACAAATTGAAAATAATATTAGTGATAAAACTTCTACTTTAAGACCGCTTTCTAAATCAAATAATTATCATTTTGGAAGTGATGGTGTATCTAATACGACTGGCTATAAAAGTGATTAAAATTCATTCATGTCATCAAATCATTGTCACATAAATTAAAGATCACCTAAAAGGCAGAATATTTTAAAATCAATGTAAGTAACCAATTATTATGCAAATATTCTCATTTAACATTTGGTGGCTGTCATATTCAAATGATGTGAACTTTGTCTGTACTTTGCTGCTATAAATGATGATGCAATATACAGGCATAACCTTTATTAGCTTAATTAGATTAAGAATTTATTTCTACAATAATATTTCTTGTTGATCTAACAAATATTTTAAAAAAATTAATCAATATATTTTTCAATTGGAAAAATTTACCATTATTCAAAATTGAAATTAAACCTTTAAAGATGTAATTTTTAAAAAATTTTTTGGGGCGAGTATACAAAGTTATGATCGCTAATTTATTTTACGCGTGAATTTTAAAATTCAAATTCACGCACACAACATAATCATTCATTTATTCATTAGGTAGATTTTCGATCAAGAACTTCTGATAATGATATTTAATTGTAAAATCTTATACTCACACACTTATCGTGGGAAGCACAACAATTAATTTTTCTTTTTAATTGTTCTTAAAATAGTACTAATTATACCGTTTTCTAATTTCTCGTGTGAAAATGTGCACGAAAATCCTCATTTCATTGTTTAGTATTAGTATTAGTACAAAAAAAATAGACAAAATGTTAATAAAACCATGCATGGAAACCTCTAAGCTTTAATTAGCAATTGATTCTTTTTGTAAAAGAAAAGGATTAATAAACTTGTATAAATTCTTACCACTAATAAAAAATTTTTTCTTTAATAAGATACTTCACTCTTCTCCAGTGATACTTTTACAATATTCTTCATTTATAAATTGTTGATCGTTTTTCAATACATACAATACACTAAACCCGTTTTTTATTTGATAAAGGAGTGTCCATATGTGTCAACGTGCAATCTACCAAATTAGTTTTGATTTCGGCTAAGCTTTACACAATCTATTGATTATATAATGTTATGTGGTTAATCGCGCTTCAATGAAACAATCGATTATATAATGTAGTAATAGAGTCCCTTTCGTATATTATTGAATAAAATTAAAATCGGTAATTTTTATTTATTCAATAATATACTCGAATTATAAAATTAATGACAGATAGTCATCATAATCTTCAGGGAGAAGCCAAAAATCCTGAAGATGTAACTAATAAAGAGAAAAAAGAGGTCCCTACTATTACTAAACCCAAAAGAAAATGTTTAGAATGTGGTAATCCTAACATCAAGTACAAGTTTTGTATGATTTGTGAAAAGCAATATTTTATACGAAATTTCAGCCAATGGACAAGTAATAATGTCGAAATAGATAAATTTATAAAATATACACAAACTAACGCAGTTGCTCAAGTAGAATTTTTTGAATGGATAAAATGGAACGAATTTGACCTTATCGAGTATGAAAACTCGGGATTATATAGCACAGTTTATTCGGCGTATTGGATTGACGGACCTATTTTATTGTGGGAAAAAACCATGGACTGTTACATAAGAAATGGACCGATCAAGGTTGCAATTAAAAGATTCAACAATTCACAAAATATATCTCGCGAATTTATCGATCGTGTAATTATTCCAGTTAATTAATTAATTAATAATGTAAATCGATTAATTAATAAATCATTTTTTGTTGATACAATTAATTTAGTTGTATAAATTACATAGTTGTGTACGAAGCAATTATGTCATTGACTGTTTTGGAATTACACGCGACAACACCTCATGTTTTTGTCTTGTGATGAAATATTATGAAAACGGGAATCTTTATCAATTTCTTGACGAATCGAAAGGTGTACTTTGTTGGCGCGACATTGTTGAAATACTTTGGTCAATATCCAATGGTCTGGACCATATTCACCAAGAAAAATTATTCCACACGAATCTCCATGGAGGAAATATCTTAGTAGACAATGAAAATGACTTTATATACACGTGCATTAGCGACGTTGGATTAAATATTCCGGGAGGAAAAGTAGAGGACGAAAACGACAATAACATATATGGTGTACTTCCTTATATAGCACCCGAGGTTTTATTAGATCGTTGTTATACTTACGAATCGGATATTTACAGTTTTGGAATTTTGATGTGGACATTAGGTGCAGGGATTAAACCCTTTCATAATGTGGCACATAACGAAGAGCTAGCGCAAAAAATAATAGACGGAAAAAGGCCAAAGATAAGCAAAGAAGCGCCTAAGAGTTATAACGATCTTATGCAGCAATGTTGGGATCATGATCCTTCAAAAAGACCAACAGCTTCGAAATTATATGAAACAATTGGATCATGGTTTACAAAGATTTGTAATGATCCAACCCCTACCGAAATTTCTATTGAATTTGATAAAGCAGAAGGAATAAAATTTTCCAAACTCGAAAAATATGCATTCCAAAGACAAAAAATTCATAACGAAGCTATTTACACAAGTCGTTTACTAAATTTCCCAGGGCTTCGGAGGCAACAGTCTTAAAATTTATTTACATAGTGATTCTTTCAACTTCGATATCAAAAAAAAACATCTCGAACATTTATTTAATTTTTAATTTATTTAATTTTTAATTTATTTTAATTTTTAATTTTTTTAATTTTAATTTTTTTAATTTCGTTTTATTTAATTTCCCGCGCATAATATAATCAATCGCCAATTCCAATATAATAATAAGAATTATGATTTTCATAAGTTTCAAAAAAAAGGTTATTAATATTATTATTACTTCAAATTTAGATGTTGCCAAATAAACACACACACACACACTAATTTATGAGCATACATAGAGGTTGAGCATTTTTATCATTTTCATTATTTCATTATTGGCAAAATCTGAATATCAAAAAAAATCTTTTTATTATTAAGCACTCCACATATATAATATATATAATGTAATCAAAAAAAAAAAAAATAAAAAAATAAAAAATGTTACTAGAATATTAAATTATTTATTGAGTGCATGTATGGTTGTCGAGACCCTTTCTTTGTATTTCTAAATGCATACATATATTGAAGATTAATTATTTTAAAATAAAGAACAGACTAACCAAATATCAAAATTTTCACATATGTATTTATTTATTGTGTATATATCGTTATGTAATGTTGAATGAATGAATGGTAACGATAATGATAATTGTCATTGATTAAAAAAAATTTTTTTGGAAAGAATTTTTTATTCCATTATTTCCGTTAAGGCGTTTGATTTAAAAAAAATTGCTCATTTTTTTACAAAATTATAACAAATCAGAAAATTTACAAGATGCTTTAAGAGGAATAAATATAGATTTTTATTTAACACCTTTGTAGATCTCTTGTTTTTATTAATATTAATAGTAATAGTAAACGACTAAACATTTAGGCGCACTTTTGAGGTTACAAAAAAATGAACAATAGATGGATGATTTTTTCATTTGCCATAGTGTGATTGGTTGGCTATAACAATGATTAAATAATTCAAATTTACCGTAGCTGTATTTAGTATTAGTATTAGTTAATCCTATACAACGGAACCACATGGAATGAATTGGCTCGCAAAAATTCAAAACTTCAATAATTTTTATTTGCCGAGATTGCCTACCTTTCTCATCTTCGCCGAAATTAGTTTTTCATAGTAATAGAGTAATCATACCTGAGTTCTTTAAACAGTATAGCTTTTTTATGTCATTCATGTAAGGAATGTCGAGGACCCGAAATTAACAATGCAAAAAACAAATTTCGGGCCATCTTTAATATACTAAAGAATAATATACCTAAATTTTGATTGTCATTTCATGGATTTTATATACAATTGGCCTAGTTAAAAACAAAGTAACTCGTTACTGGTGAAGTTGTGTTTCAGTTAAATGACATAGTACTAATATGTGTTCATTTGTGGACGAGTGAGTTCCTTTTTGATTTGACGAATGATCAAACTTAGATTGTGACTTTTTTTTTTTAGTCTGATTAGAATGGTGTGGCACATCAAACAATAAAGCTGGCTGGATATTATTAGCGATTGAACTTAGTGTTACGATTAATGATAATGTGTTCAAGGTTTCACGACAAGTTTTTTCACGTTTTTTTTTAGAGTTTATCAATCATATCCATATGCTAACTTCCTGTCTATTTATGCATCTAAACAAAAAATATTTCTGCTCTTGGGATAGTGTGTGTGTGTATCTTCAAACACACAATCTTTTAATTAAAAGCAGTGGAATTCTTATTACATAATTTTGTATCATCGTCATTTTGCAATAAAACATTATATGCACAGCATTGCTTGGAAGTACAAATGTCATCCTCTTTAACTATATATTTTTAATGTGATGTATGAAAAAGACATTCTAATTTTGTCAAGAGTTTTTGTTCAAATAAAGAATGGAAGTGCCCAGAATTTTCGTAATACATTGCAATTTCTATCCAATTTAGTTTCAGCACCACATGCATAAATACACCCCATTCTACCCAATTCGAGGATGTCCATTAATGGTGATAATATAAAAAATAAAAATCTTTTTTTTTTAATTAAAAAAATTCTTACTGTGACCTATTATGTATCCTCGTGAAATAGTGTACTACTAGTTAGTACCTTTTTGTGGGAGATTTTCCCGTTAATGTTTATATGCCAAAAGTTCGTACAAAATCATCAATAATGATGATAACAAAGAGATAACATAAAACCAACTTATAAGCGTTAAAGCTTTAGATGAAAACAATGATAATATTAGTTATATTAATATTTAAAATCTTGTGCATTATATATTATATTAAAGATTCTTATTTGGCGTTGGATAAATTGGAATTAAAGTGAAATGTATAAATGATGCTCATTAAAAATATTAATAAAGGCTGGTTAATGGAGTAAAGATGTCGTCGCTGGTTTTTATCAGAAGCTATCAGAACAAGTTATTATAGTAAAAATTTACCGAGAATAGAGAATTTGAATGTATAAATAACATTTTAACCTTTACATATTTATCATATATTTAATGTAATGACAGATCTTTCTTGGCAATAAAAATCATGACCAAACTCTGGAAGTTTTTGAAAAAGATATTATATATAAATGGATTGCATTCATATATATATTCATTAGTTAATAACAATTTTATAAAAATAAATAAATAAAATAAGACAAGCATATGTTGCTATGTCAAGATCCCAATCTTTGAACCTTTTATAGGTACTGAACTTCTCAAAGAAAAAGTAGTGGTTTATGAACAAGTAAAGAGATTTATTAAACATTAACATCATAAAATTAAAACCACTTCAAACCAAGTTAAATAATTCTGGAATGGTTCATACAACCGCCATTTTTTTCCAATCATCATCTTCTTCAAGAGTCTCATCATCACTTTTTTCTTTATTATTATTATCATCATCATCATTTTCTTCACCTTGTTCCTCCTCTTCTTCTTCATCATTATTAACATCCAATATAACAAATTTTTTCAAGTTTCTACTTAAAATACAAATTAATCCTTTAATATTATTGCTAATAAATTTTAAAGGTTTATGCTGTTTGATAGATTTATATTTATTGATTACTAATTGTGAAGCTTTTTCATAGAAATTTGTTGATTCTAATAATTTTATTAATATTTGATCAATGATAGCAATAAAATCATTATTGATATTATCAAGGTTAATATTATTAACTATAAAAATATTACTATTGTTGTTGTTGTTGTTGTTGCTGTTGTTGCTGTTGTTGTTGTTGTTGTTGTTGTTGTTGTTGATAATATTAATATTTGAAGAAAATTTTATTAAATCCAAAGATTTTGGTAATTTAATAAAACTTATATCTTTAACATAATTTATCTCTATAAGATATTCTCTGATTTCTTCTTGAGCATTACTAATATTTAAATTTTCAAAAATTTTGTCAGGTGATGAAATAATTAAATGTAATTTTTCTTCATTAAATATTTTTAAATCTACTATTTTGATATTTTCTGTTTGTATTTCTTGATTTTTTAATTGTATGTATGCTATCTCAACAACATTATTGCTATTTTCTTCTTCTTCCATCTCCTCTTTTACATTATTGTTATTTAATGGAAATCTTAATATCCATAAAACTGATGGTATTATTATTGATTCATCATCATCATTATTATTAGTTTTTGATGAATAATTATAAATATAAAATATTATATATTGAAAATATATTGAATTCTCTTGTTTTAAAATTATTGAATCTATAAGAAATTTTTGTTTTTCAATTTCCTTGTAATAATCATCTTCATCTTTTTCCTCATCAGTATCATTATCTTTTACTTGTTTATTATTACTATTTTTACTTATAATTGATGATAACTTTTCATTGTCATCATTATCATCAACCATTTCATCATCATCATCATCATCATCTTTTATTTTTTCTTCAACATTATTCTCAACAATGTCATCATCATCACCATCACCATCACCATCATTATTATCATCATCATTATCATTATCAAAATTTATTGAGAAATCTTGAAAAAGTTTCAAATAATTTTTTGGTTCAATACAAGAAGTGACGTTTTGAGCAGTTGAGGTGGAAAATTCATCACAAAAATTTAACAAATCATCAATAAATTTCCACAAGTCAATATTTTTTTCCAATTTATTTAAATTTAAAGATTCTTTTATAAATTTTGAAACTCTAATTATATCAATTGAATTCAATGCCTCAAGTGGTGGCGAATCAGGTGTTGTTTGATCTAATGATGATGTGCTAGTAACTTTATCAAACTCATATTGTAACCAATGTATAAAATCCTTGAAATTGTTACTTTCCTCATCAACAAACAATGAAAATTCTTCTATTTTTGGTGTTAAGCTACTAGCAATTATTAATCGTGATTGTATCAATTTTTCTGATAATCCAAACCCCTTGAATTTTTGTGGCCATTTACTATACCCTATTAATGAATTTAATTCCAACAATAACCTTTCAAATCCTGTATTTATATAATGATCAATTAATGATTGTATTTCTGAAAATGCTTTATTAACTTTATTCTCCCATTCCTTCAATTCTCTTTTTTTTAAACATACTTCCATAAATTCCATTAATAATTTAGTCGGTTTACCAGTTGCTAATAATACAACAAATTCTCCTGACATGTTTGATTTTGCCATCTTTATTTTATTGTTGTTACCTTCATTATTCTCATTCTTATTCTCATTCTTATTTTCATTCTCATTCTCATTTTCATTCTTATTCTCATTTTCATTTTCATCATCACCATCATGATGTTCATCAATAATTTTTTGAAATTTATCAAAGTATGATCCATATATGGTTTTCACTGTCAAATAATTATTTTTCACTTTATCCAGAGATTCTCTTATGTAGTCTGATATAAATTTGATGGATGTATACCGATGTGATAAAGCTAAAATTTGATTTTTGTGAGTATGGAGTAATCCTGTTTTAAATGTAGTCACAACCAATTGATGATGCTTTTTCTTCTCTGATTCCTTTTCTTGATTTGGTGTTATTGTTGTGGTTGTGTAAATTAATGTAAGTATGGAAAGATCAGATGTAACTGATGCTTTAATTATTTTAGAAACTTTTAAATTTGATTGAGTTAATAGTATTGGCTGTAAACTATAAATACCATATACAATCATATATATATACCCTTCACTGTCACCTGCTATTAATAAATCAACTGTATTTTTTTCAACTTCTGAAAAATAATCTGATCCTGTTCCTCCTTTT
>CAUDNR010004600.1:0-54284 GCA_958430865.1 Entrophospora sp. SA101 | reverse complement strand
ATTATAAAAGAATTAACCAATAAGTTTTATTGTTCATGACTCAAGCTTCAAAACTTATTAGCTAGTTTTTCCTTAAACTAAAAATTGGAGGAGCCTTAGCATTTTGAAAATTCCAAATTTTGTTATATGTTTACTAAGTAAATTTGTGTAACAATTTTTTTTCATATGGGGCATGCTGCAACAAAACCAGACAAAGTGAACATTGGTAATTTCAGAGATCAATAGCATTGGTTTAACATCACAATTGTATTACAGTTGCACCTATCTATTTGCATACTGTATATTTGCATAATCTGTTCATTTGCATAAAGGTAGCTCAGTCCCATATCAGGGCTCATGAACTATTTGCATAACATAAATGTGCATATGCATCCTGTTTCTACTAAGTCCCACTAACATAAATATGCATATTCATACTATAAAAGGAGAGATCAATGACAATAATTTTATTTTTTATTCAAAAAAATCTTTAATATTGCTTTGTTTCATAGAATCAGAATAAATCTTTTTCGCGTGTTCAAGTTCGGGATATTTCACATTACAAGATTTTTCTGTAGTGGATTTGTTTCACTACTTAAAAATTCGGATGAACGCTTTAATGTTCTGGAAATTGTTGCTAGATCAATTTTTACCCCAAATTTTTGTTGAACCATTTTGCTTTTTTAAACAAACTTATGAAGTTGTTCGTTGTTTAATTTAACTTTCTTCATTTATGGATATAAAGGATAACAAAATAATATAATAAATAATGTTTGTGTAAAAATCAAAAATTATTTTAATGAATCATGAATGACGCGAAGTGATTTTTACATAATATGTCATGTGACAGTTAATTCATCAGTCACATGATAACGCGAATATGCATAAATTTTTTCTGTAAGGGCGCTGACATATATTAGCTAATATTTTAGGGGGTGGGGGGATAACAGAAAATCTTAGGTCACACATAATCTCATAAATAACGTGATCATAATGGCTTCAGTGAAAGATCTGCATTTTTATAATTTTGAATGTAAGTGTTTTAATTTGGGAATGATCTACATGTAAGCCAATTGTCATTTACAAAAAATTGTATTGCACTTTTTGTCTACAGGATGATATGGCAATTAATTCTCACATTCTCATATACATAAATGCTATAATTAATCATTCTTTATCTGATATACATTTCCTTAAATATATTTTGTCAAAAAGAGGCCACTTTTGTTGTGATTGAGAAGAGAGAAATCATCAAGAATCCTTGAGTTTTGTTCTTTAGATTTTCCTTTAGCAAGATGCATTGTTTATAATTTTCAAATAAGTAAGAGTTATTACACTCAGAACCAAATAAGTTGTTTTGTCAAGAAATAGCCAATTTAAATCATACCCAGAAATTCAAAGAGATCATAATATATTATAAAGGAAAATTTATTTACTCCAATGTTGCTTTTAAAATGCTTGATTTATTAATAAAATTAATTCTTTTTTCACTTGTGCTTTGTTGATACCTAAAAAGGCAAAACGATTGTCATACACATGATCAAAATGTCTTACCTGGGGGTGGGGGAGTAAGCACTACTATTAAAATGATATTAGCTAATATATGTCAGTGCCCTAAGGGATGTTTGTTTGACTAAAAAAAAATTACAAATCAATACCTTTTTGTGGTCTTCTTCCTTGTCTCTTTTCGATACATTACTATTTGTTACCATAATTAAATAAACAAACACTTCATAAATTGTGAGTTATTATCATCATGTAAATTAATAAATGCAAACTAGAATGACAATGATGCATTGCAATCACCACTATCATTCTTTTTTTTAAACACTTACCATATCACTTCCACAACATCTCTTGTTGATTTTCTTCTTTTATCGGCTCATCCTGACATGTTTTTTCTAAGAAAAAAGAAATTGCTGCTGTTTGAACAAAACGCATACAACTAACTATTTATGTATGAATACTGATAATCATTTTATTCATTAAGGGGGTTACACGCCATTAAAACAGATCACTTATACTCAAAAGTTAAAAATTTTGAAATATTATGTAATCCACACATTGGATTTTAAAAAAATCCACAAGTCAATTCACACAAAAAAAATTTTGTCTCAAATTTTCTTTTCATGCTTAGAAATGTAATAATAATTTTCGTGTTACAATATTTCGAATTACATCCCCAAATTTGGGAAGGATTTTCTTTTAATGTAATATGTTCGTTAAACTTTTTATTGTAAAGAACTTTTATTTATTAATAAAAAAACGAAAATAAATAATGCAAATAACAATAATCCGATATGTTGATATGTTGTAAACAATATTCTATGAAAAAATGTTACACAAAATTTACTTAGCCTCAATTTCAACAGGAGGGAACACAAATTTTAACCCATGCAATTTGTTGATTGACCAATTAAAATTGTGAATTTGATAACGTAGAAAAAATATGGGTTTGTCAACAATCACTTCACCAACAATTGTTTCAATTGTTTCGTTAACGAATTTAAAAAGTTGGAAGCAACCATTGAAATAGTCTAATAAATTTATGAAACGTTATAATTATTGTACATTTACATTAAAATCTCGGCTTTACGGATAAAGTTCAAAGAACGGTTCCATAGTAATAATAAACCTTAATAAAAACCTTCTCGATTACGGATATTACGGTTTAACGGATTTTTGGAAAACTTTTCCTAATTGTCCAAACTATCCGCTAAATCAAGATTCACTGTAATATTTTCACAAACAATTTTTATTTGACTTGCATCATAACCGGAATAGTTCATTTCTTCATCATCATTAAATCGTTATGCATTGTATAAACATTTTTCTTTGCGGATGATTTTTCTATATTTGTGTTTTTTCCTTGAAAATCATTTACAGTCAGATCTCCCTCCCTAAGTGCACCCTCGATAAATGCACATCCTCCATAAATGCACACTATGTCTCATTCCCAACCTCGGAAGTTAGAGATAAATGCACACCCATACTCTGCACTGCACGGCATTTTTTCAGTTCGCTCATATGAAAACTCTCTCCATAAATTCACCCACGTGACCAATGTATAGAATTCATCGTGTAACTGGATTTCGTGGCTTCGTGTAAACAAAAATAAATTTGTTCGTTATTTACTATTTTCTTTCATCACATAATTTTATAACAAACAAAGGTCAAAAAATTTTTGTTATATTACAATCTTTGTAATTTATAATGAAATTATATATTTTATTTATTGCTTTGTATTTTTACAATGAAATTATTTTTATAGCTTGTAATTTATTGGAATATTTGCCCATAATTTTTATTACAGCAAAAAAATGCTAGAGAACAAATAAAATTGGTTAATAAAATCGAAAGATATATCAGTGTAAAAAAAGTAAATTCATCGAAATAAACTATAATGGATAGTTATTTTATTATTAATTAAATCTTTAAATAAAAATATTGTGTATAACGTGCAACCAATGAAATTGCTTCTCTCTATAAATGCACACCCTCCATAAATGCATGCTGTCCCTCATTCCCGAGGGGGGTTGCACTTATGGAGGTCTGACTGTATAATAATTTATAAGCTAACAATTTAGAATGGGATATATGTATATAATATATACACATATAAAGGTTCACTAATTGTTATTGAAGTAACCTCAACTTTTCCTGTAATTTTTGTTTTGCTTGATCTGATAATAAAATCATCAGTTGTTTGTATGTTTCCTCCATTCATGCCTCCAAATTCATTATTGGTATCCTCTCCTCCATAGCTTAAGCCTTTTTATTATTATATAGCATTTTTTGTTTCTTGTATATTTTGTCCAAATATTTTAATCCTGGACGTAATTGTATAGGTGACAAAATGAAGATTGCCTAATCGAAGAGAATATAGTTAGTTAATTAGTTATAAAATTGATCAATTAGTCAAATCATCATCACCATCTTTAACTGCCCATCTATTAATTGGCTTGTTGAGGAACAATTGTGGATTGTAAAGTTTGTCGATCTAATGATCCTTCAATTTGATCTCGGCACCATTTCTATCATATATTGTTTTGCTTCTTTATCATTAAGCCCTAATACTAAAAATTTTTCTTTTCGTGATCATACCATTTTGAATTTGTTTAAAGTGGAATGCCTAATTCTAATTTTATAGAACCCCGTTAAATCATGTTTCACAAGGAGCATTGATTCCAGTGTAAGATTATTATGCGGTCTCACAGGATGCTGAACTATATATAAATTATTACCAAGTTGTTGCGACAAAAAAGTGGGAATTTCTTGTACAATGTCATTAGAATCAAGATTTGGTTCACTCATAGTTGATCATCATAATAATAAAATTTCATGTATGGCCTTTTCACCTTTGGACCAGTTTTTTATTCTTATATGTAATTCATCATGAGGAACAATTTTAGAATCTATACTTATATTTAAAGAAAATTGATTGTTTTGAGCCCCAAAAATTTGTTACCATTTTAAAATACAATGTAAAAAGCTTGGAGGACTCAGAACTAGTTTTCATTATTTTTTGACATGACTATCTTGTCCTAAACAGAAGATTTGGCAAAGCTCGTTATAGTGGGTTTTGTCTATAGCGGAGTGGACTTTTTTATTTCCCAATTCCCTTTACAATAAAACGTGTTCGCTATAGTGGACTTCTTAAAAAAAGATTGGTTGATTTCTTTCATAGATCAATTTACATAGTATCCTCTTTTTTTTTTTAATAGTGTCAAAATAACTTTTCATTTTCAAAAAAGACTTGTTGATTTCTTTAACAATAAAGAAATTGATTTACGAATTTTTTGATGGATTAAATCTGCAAGATTCAATCAATGCAGAACATTTTTTTTACATTAGTGGTGAAGTACCGGTACAGAACTAACCGACGAAGAAATTATTAGGGCAGTGGAGCCAAATCCTGAGGTTAATAATTCTGATGAAGAGGAAGAAGTGGAAAATGGTGGTTATTAAGAAGGATCAGATAGTTTAGAAAAAATGATTCAATATTTAAGATAATTTTACAATTAGTTGCCAATAATTAAAAACAATTAATAGTTTAAAATCAAAAATGCAAAACAACTTACATTAGACCGTTTTATTTTGTTGTGCATGAATTTGCATTATTATTTAATAAAAAATTCATCTTGTTCGTTATAAGGGACTTTTCAATTTATTTGTAATAAGTCCACTATAAAAGGATTTTTCTTTATAATGGACAAAAAATGTCTGGAACCGAGTGTCCACTATAACGAGCTTTGACTTGTACAAATTTAGATGTAATCAAAGATACGTACGTTTATGAATCTTTGGAGAGAAAAAATTCCCTGCGATGTTGGATGACGAAATAGGATTTCTACACTTTGAGGAATTTGACGAAGATGACGAAATCAACAATAACAACAAATTATTTACATTTTTGGTTCAGGAGTAATAATAAAATTCATGATGTCAAATTCTAATTCACCAATTCCTTCTATATGAATTAAATTTAGATAATATATCTGAACAACAATCAAGAATTAGTTCCAGGATGTCCTGTGTCTGATATATGGAAAAAGTAAAAGGACATTTCCCAGCATCTTACAAATATTGTTCAAAAACCTGGAATCGTGGAACACCTTTTAAACTCAAGGCTCATTTAGCTAGTGAATGTCCTGGATATCATTATTCTATTTCTCGTTTTTATTTGGATGAAATTAACAACCAACAAAACAATGAAATAAACAAAAAACAAAATGTCCAAGCTCTTTTGTCAACTTTTATGAAAGCACTGTTCTAACTGAACAAAGAAAAAATTCAATCGATTTTGACTCTTGACTTTTATTTTGTCTTTTCGTCACCCAACCTTGATTCACAATCTGGATAACTTCATTCAAAAACGGGAATAATACCTCTTTTTCTCATGGAATAGTTACATTACAAAAGTATGTGTTTTCCCTTTACTTTATCGATCACCCAAAAAAGCATCTTGTTATTCAATTACATCAACTGAAATTTCTACAACTTTTTATTCCAAAAAAAAACACCTGAAAAAACAAACATAGAATGTAAACTCGACAAGTCGGTCATTTATTTATATTATCAAGTCTTTAAACAATTAATTGCTGCGTCCGATTTATCAAGTTTAACGTGTGTATGTTGCTATCCCAAAATTGGCATGATACACAAATGTTTTATGAACGAATCGGCTATCACCAAAACACATGGCCGTAAAAAATTTTTATTGCAGAAAGTTGACTTGCAGCGAAAAAAAAAGTTGTATTAAGAGATTTAAATACACCCTACCTTAAAGATTTGGACGACTCTTACCACGCCATCTCGAGGTACACCAAAACCCTTGCTTCCATTTTTGGTATATATAAATAAGATAGTCACATTACATCAAGTTTTTTTAGTGTATATTAATTATGTACTGCAACATATAAATATTAATATAGATTTAAATAAAAAATTCTCAAACAAAAAAACCCCGATTTTGAATATATATTTTTATTTTATTTTTTGTAAATTAAATATGAAGGCGCCAACGCAAAATTGCGCTCATTCACAAGTTGAATTAAAAGTTAGTTGTAAAGATTTAGTAGACTTGGATATTCTTTCAAAAAGCGATCCCCAGATTTTATTATCAATAAAAGATCCTAAAACACGGGAATGGAAGCCACTATGTAAAACTGAAGTCATAGAGAATGATTTAAATCCAGAATTTGTAACTGGGTTTATTGTTGATTATGCGTTTGAAGAATTACAAGAACTTAGGCAATTAGAAAAGTTTTACTTCTGATTTTTTTTTATTTCGAAAAAAAAAAAATTAAAACTTTTCTTTTTGTTCTCCAAAACATTAGATTTATATGTGTAGATATTGATGAACCAAAAGATACGGATTGGAAACATCAAGACCTTATTGGCGAATTTGAATGTGATTTAGGATCAATTGGTAAGATTTTAAATTACAATATTATGCATGATATTATAACAATTAACAATTTAATGAAATCATTTTGATTAAAGTTGCCAGTGAAGGGGGAAAGATGGATGGAATTTTGACTTTGCCTGATCATCCTGGCAAAAAACGTGGTCTCATAACTATTTTAGCTGAAGAAGTTAGTAAATCCAAAAGAAATCTACAGTTAGTAAAAATTATTTCTTATTTATATTATAATTATAAATTAATTGAGAATATTATAAATATTTTATGAATTAAATTTTATTTATTAATCAATAATTAGATTACAGTTCCAAGCACGTAAGATAGTTAACAAGGTGATTTATTAAAAAAAAATATCGTAAAATTAAGATATTACATTTTAGAAAATTTTACGCTTTATAATATATTAAACATACCAATTGTTGACATCATTCAGGGTAGATTTTTTAGAACAAAAGCAACTACATTTTTGGTTATTAGTAGAAAAAATGAGAGTAATAATATATTCTCACCAGTTAATAAATCAGAAGTAGTTTCTTCTTCTAGCCCATGCTGGCAAGAACTTTACAGTAAATTATATATTTATTTATATATTTATTTATTTATTTATTTATTTTCACAACAAATGTTTAATTTCTTAAATTTAATTCTTTTATTGTTGTAATTAATCGAATCAGTAAGAGAATCCACTTTATGTAATGGTGATTATGATAGAGAATTAAAATTACAAGTCAAACAATATAAAAGGAATGGAGGTATGATAGCAATCATCATTATAATTAGTTAAATAATTAAATAGTAAATAATGATAAAATGATAAAACCAATATTTTCATTCAGAACATGTACCTCTTGGAGAATGTTCTGTTACACTTCGAGAGATTATGGAAAATAAAAAGCCATTTCCATTGAAGCTTCAACCTGGCTCACAAAGGAAAGTTTCAAAAGATGCAAACATAACAATTGTTAAAGCTTTGGTAAAAGAACCTCCGAGTTTTTTGGATTATATTGCAGGTGGCACAGAAATTCGTCTTATGGTAGCAATTGATTTTACAGGATCAAATGGTGATCCCAGAAATCCAAAAAGTTTACATTATAGTGGTGGAGGAGAAAATGATTATCAACGAGCAATCAAAAGCGTTGGAACAATGTAAAAATTTTTAGATTTGAAATATTTCACTTTTATATATTTATTAATATTAATATTAACATTAACATTAATCTTTGAAATATATATATATATATATATATATAGTTTAGAAGCATATGATTCTGATAGATTATTTCCTGTTAGTAGAATCATAAACAATTTATGATGATCAAATAATCAAAAGAATCATAATAACATTGACCGTTGTATGTAATTATTAGGTTTATGGATTCGGCGCAAAATTTAATGGAATATTGTCTCATGTTCATCCTCTTAATAATAATCATCAAAATGTCAGTATTTCTTCTTACTAATATCAATAGATATATACATATTTGCTTACGTATATATTGTTTATTTTATAGCCAGAAGTTAAAGGTGTAGAAGGCATATTGTCAGTGTATTCACAAACAATAAATACCGTTGAATTATATGGACCAACCAATTTTTCTCCAGTACGTTTATTTTTAAAATTTCACCATCATGTCAATTTTGAATCTTATCTCACATCTCATCAATCAATCATATCAACTAATCATCTAATTGTCTATTTTTAGATTATAAACCTGACAGCTAATAAAATCGAAACAGAATTGAAAGCAGGGAATACAAGATCCTATTATATATTATTAATAATCACAGGTAATAATGATATTGGTAGTAATATAACTAGACGATCTAGAAAAAATTCAAAACTTATTTACCAACTAATCAACTAATAATAATCATAATTCTTGTTAGATGGTGTAATAACAGATATGGATTTAACAGTTCGTGCTATAGTTAAAGCAAGTTCGCTTCCACTTTCAATTGTTATTGTTGGTGTTGGTAATGCAAATTTCGCACATATGACTAGGCTTGATGGTGATGATGATAATCCATTATCTGTAAGCTTATATTATATTTGATTGACTATTTGATTAAAAAATCTTTGAATCATAATTATTTATTTATATATTTAATAAATTTTTTTTGGCATAGGCGAAATCTGATAATAAATCATTACCTAAAACAACGGGAAGAGACATAGTACAATTTATAGCCATGAGAGATTATCAAGCAGAAGCAGCTGGATATTCATTACCAAAAGCAGTACTAGAAGAAATACCAGATCAATTCATGGACTACATGAATAAAAACAAGATTCATCCAAAAAAGAGAAACATAGACAAAATACGAGTTAATCCAAGGTTTTTTAAATCATCTAAAGAACCACAACCGATTTATGCACATGATGCACAAGTTAAATCCTAATTTGTTGTATCTCAATATATTGAACATTATTTATTGTTTTATAGATTTGCCATTTAATTATTATTTTATTTATTACTATTATTATCATCATCAGAAGAAAATAGATTAATATATAAAATAAATATTTTTGTTATTATTTATTAATTATTAAAATCGAAAAAATCAAAATAATTTTTTCCCAGAATTTTTAAGGAATCGGAATTTGTAATTTTTTATTTTTTTCCTGGGATTTTATTTATCTTCATCAGGTGGGATGTGCATTTCATGATTACTTTTCAAGGACAAAGAACTTGAACATAAGATAGACTCTTTGAAAAACAAAGAAAGCCAAAAAATTTACCTTAACCTTTCCATTATAAAGATCGGAGTCAGTTCAAGTTTTTACTTTTCTTGGGCAAATATCCTAAGATCACATTAAATGTTGGATTTTGATATATTGGAGATGAAAAAGGAAGATTCATAATCTGTGATCCACTTTTAAATGGAAGTAAGCTCTTGTATTATTGCGAAAAAAAAAATATTTGAGTGCTAAATGTATAACAGTTTCACTTGTTGGTTATTATTGTGTATCCATTGCATCTATTCTCAATTTCATTGTTTTACACGGGTAATTTTGTATCTATTATTATTATTGTTGATTCAAAATTATTCTTATAGTTTGAGTGATAAATCCATAATACAGTGAAGCAATGTAATGTAACATGGGCGATACGATTTGTTGTTGCGTTTAATCGTTCGTCTCCAAGTATGAATTAACTAACTATGAATGGGAAGCCATTGGCTTCTTGTCTTTTTATTTTTCGCGCACGCTTTTCCTTAATTCTTAGCATCCAGCTGATTTAGTCTATTGTCACTACGTGACCGGTTTTTTTGCTGCTAGTAAAATTAAAACATCGCGAAGAGAAAATTTATATTTTGGCGGAGAAAATATTTTAAAATAAAAGCCAACCTGCTCGCTTAATTGGGGAATCAACACAAGCCAAGTTATTGATATATCAAAGGAGTCTAATAAGCAAAATTAAAAAGACCATCTGTTACTTTGTATGTTAATATTGAAGAAGCATTAATTTTGTGGATTGAAAAGACTCTCGAACGCAAATTTAACAATTACGGATTCTATTATTAAACGAAATTCACAGATTTATTAAATAATCAAGATTTTTAGTGGCTCTTCTGGTCGGTTAAGTAATTTCAAACAAAGATATTTAATTTGCGAATATTTTAAACATGGTGATGCACAAAGCGCACCTATTCAGAAATGAGAAGAGACTTGCAAAATATTCTTAAAGAATGCCAACTGAATGATATTTTCAATTATGACAAACTGTTCTTTTCTGGAAAATGTAACCAACACATGGACTGTCGACTGCTCCACTTTCAGGCCCTGTAAAAAATTTACTCCGTGATTAGTCTCTGTGTTTTTTCCGTTTATTATTATATTAATAAATATACATTCCGTATTTTTTCCATAAATGTATTAGTATCATCATATTCATGGAATCTATAGTTCCGTTTTTCATTAAAAATGGAGGTTTCACTGAATAAAGTAATTAATAAAATGGATAACCTCGGATAAATGACTGAGCATTTACTGAATAAACCAATTAATAAAATGGATAAACTCTTGAATAAATTTAATTAATAAATAAGTTTCAAATGGTCTACTAACACTAAAGCAGTCAGTAGAGATTCCGTACAACTTTCAATTCCATACTTAATTCTGGAAAGTTGATTGGCGGGGGCCAGTCTGTACGAGCATGATTTATTATAGAGGCGCAGATGTACGGAATACGGAACCTGCATAGACTCCTACTAATACTAAGGATGGCTCCTCAATTAATTGAGACTAGTTAGTTGCAGCACATAAAAATTGAATTGCGGTTGCAGTTGTGGCATATGGAAATGTAATTACAGCTAATTGCAGTTTCCATCTTTAAATGTTATTAAACATGATAAAATGGTAAATTTTTGAAAGATTATGGATTAGTAATGTACATACAGCAACACGAAAATTTGTAAGTGGTACATCACCTTTGTGATTTGACAGCTTTGAGTTAACACCAGTCCATGTTCTGTTTGAATTTTTCCATATCTCTGAACAGAATTGCAATTGATTTGAAAGTAATGTAAGTATTAAGATTAGATAGAAACTTTTATGCTCCCCTTCTAAAAAATGAAAAGAATAATATTAATGTGACCATATTTTATTTTATTATTAATTTATTATTTTTAGAAAATAGGTAGAAAATCCAACATCAAAAATTCTAGTTTATATATTCTTGTAATAACAATTATACTACTAATTATTAATCACTTTTTTTAGATCTGGTGGTGTACAACCAGAAAGAATTGTTACGTGACAATCAAATTAGTTGTTATTATTATATGTGATAACAATTCTTTCTGATCAATACACCACGGTACCTAGACGTTTCCTCGACAGGACGTTTCCCCAACTAGACATTTCCCCAACAAATACATTTTGTATTACAATATTTATTTGTTTCCTTGTCATGCCATAGCTGGCTAAGTTTATCAAACCATTTAAGTCTATTAACCCATTCATTAGGCGACTAAGCTGTTTAAGTCGGTTAGGCCATTTATTAGCCAATTAATATTAAATATAGTTAACAAAATCTTGTCGGAGAAATGTCCTGTCGGGGAAACGTACCAGACCCCTTTTATCTGGATACTAGAAGTTAAATAAGAAATGAATGGATGAAGGTAAGTTGCGAATGTCTGTAGATCCAGAGAATGAGCTAAAAACTGTAAAAGAATTTGATTTGATAACATTACCATCGAAGAGATGTTAGAAGGGTTTATTGATTATTCAAATGACTTAGCTTCAGAATATGCAGGAAGTTGGTCAAAAATCAGTGATTTAAATTTCCAAAAGTTTGAACAAAAGCAGGAATATGAAGAAAAGTTAAAAGAAAAGGAGGAACAGATTAAAGAATTAGAAGAAGCATTAGAATTAGAGGAGGAAACATCTGAATGTCATTTATATGCTCTCGAATTGGCTAGACAGTGGAGAATAAGGCAAAACAAAGAAAAAGATGTCAACTTAGAAAAAGCTTCTAGGCGAATAGAGTTGTTGGAAAAAATTGTGGCATGACAGAAATATTTGACAGACAAGCAGCTTCAAGACTACCAGTTTTACCAAAGAAAGAAAACAAATTTAAACTCCTAACTAACAAAGTAAAGAACAAAGTTAGCCAAGTAAAAGAAATAACTTGAGAAAAATTTGAAACCTATATCTTGCAAAAGAATAAATAGCATGAAATTAGAATACCAAGTTAATGAGCTGAGGAGAGGAGATAAATGGCATTGTAATTTCTGTCCTTTTGAAAGAGAAAGGAGTTTAACTGCTACTTACAAAATAGTATCTTACAATACAAGCAATAATGATTACAATGACATTGCTTATATTTGTGTTGAGTATAAAAAAGCTCTTGATGATAATACTTTGCCACATTGAGGTGATTGTGGTAGAATTATGAAAGATGAACCAGCCAAAACCCCAATCATAACAGAAATAATGGCACAAAGTTATTGGAACAGCAGAATAAAGACTTAAAACAGCAATCATCCAGTGCTAAGGAAGAAATCAGTACTCATTTGGAAGCCTTAGAAGTTTCAAAGAATTGACATAATAAGCAAAGACAAGAATTATTAGATAAAATTAAAAGACTTGAAAGCAAGGTTGAATGATTAATGAAACAATAGAACCAACAAGTTGCTCAAATTGAAGTTAAAAAAACAAAGAGATGATCTTGATTGAAAATAAAAAAGTAGTTTAAAGAAATTCTGTATAAATTGAAATTTATTGAGTAATGATTCACCATCATGATGCTTTCTTTTTCTAACATTTATTATTTTTCTTTCTTCTTGGTAAATTTCATAAATAATCCTTTCTTTCCTTAGATAAGCTTCCAGTGTCTGAATATCATTTATTTTGAAAACATAAGGTGCAATTTTTTCACCTTGCTCTTTCTTCAAAATACTTCTAATGGTGCTATAATTCTTGGGTTCCATGGTAGACCTGATGTAAATTAACTTCATATTAATTATTTTTATATAGGGATAATTCTATCTATCACTTAAGGTAACAAATGGGATATTATAAAACTGTTAATTATATAATCATATTACAAATGACTAAATTTTGATCCCTGAAATCATTGGGAACACCCATGTTCACTTTGCCTGGTTTTGTTGCAGCATGCCCCAATTAAAAGGGATTTCTCCATAAAGTGGGAATATTGATATTATTCCATTGTTTATTTACTAAAATACAAGAATATAGTGTGTTATAATCATCTCCAAAATATTTGAATACTGATATCAAAAGTTCCGGTGGTAAATTATAAGAATCCATCTTTAATATAGAAGGAAAAAAGGAAAATTGTGAAAATTCTCATTTTACTTGTGTAACGACGATCCTAAAAAAATCACAAAAATGTTTAATTTTATTATTAAAAGGTTCTTTTTTTCAACTTGTTCAACTTACAAAAGAAATCAAAAAAAAAGACTCATAGTTCCTAAGGTTTTAAAATTACAACAACAACAACCAATAAAAAGAATATCAAGATTAGGTAAACATCACGATTTAAACAGTTATATAAAATCATTTGAGTCAGCAGAAGGAGACAACAAAATTCATAAAGGAACGGTTTACAAAGGGACTATTTATGAATATGAGACAGTTAAATGTTTAGAAAATGTTTTTGGTATTGTTTCAAGACGTGTAGGTGGAGCTGGTGATAAAGGTATAGATTTACGTGGCCAATGGTTCTTACCAGAAAATAAGAAGTTTAATATAATAGGGCAATGTAAAAATTTATCTCAATCATGTAAATCAAGTTCAGTCAGAGAATTTGAGGGAACTTTATGTCATGAATCCTTAAATACAATTGGTATATTATCATCAAAATCTGGATTCAGTAAAAATTCTATCTCAAGGTTTCAAACATCACCAATGCCTTTGATCCTGATGAAAGTTTCACAAGGAGGAGATAATTGTGAATTGATTCTTTTTAATGATACTGCTAATAAATTATTACATTAGTAGTAAATTCACCAATTATTTTTCTTTTAAAAAAGAATAAAATTATTAAAATCAACTGATAATCTTCATTCTCCCAACAACTATATTAATAAAAAAATTAAATTTGTGTAAATTATGATGGCTCAAGATACTAAATTTTTGAAGTCTTAATTTATTATTAAATGGCTCCAGTGGTATTGCCGTTGGGATGAGTACTAATATTCCGCCCCACAATTTAGGAGTCTTGAGGATTATTTCAAATGCTTTGGCATTAAGAGAAAAATTTTTGTAGTTATGATTATTTTATTTTCCTAATTCTCTTTTTATTATTGTTATTGTTGTTTTTATTGTTGTCTTTGTATTTGTTGTTGTCATTTCTGTTGTTATCTTTGTCATTGTCACCAATATCTTCTTCTGGATGCTTTAACATTAGTGTCTACTACAGTTGCTGATGAGCTGAATATCTTTTCACCCAGGAACTCTACATTTGAAAATAATTTTTTTCCTATCAGATTGTGATGAAGTGGAAGTGACAGTTGTGACAGTGGAATTAGGAGGCTTTTTGTTATATTTTCTTTTCTGTTTTTTTTTATTGGTGGTGCTGGTTGACTAGTTTTCTTATAAATTTGGTTTTTTTTCTTGTCATTATCTGCTATTATCACCATCATATTATCATGTCTACCATCACTACCATCTTCTTTGTTGTTATTATTATCATCTTTATTATCATCACAAATTTTGATATCTTTAGAAAATGATCTCTTTCTTCCTCAATCTCAAGATCAGATCCATAAAAGATATCTTCTACTGTATATTTAACGTTGTTATTTATTTGATCATTGTGATCACAATTCTCATCATTATGAGTGATTTTTGATGTTGATGATGATGGTGGTGGTGATGATGTTGATGTTGATGATGATGGAGTTGCTAGATTATTGCTGTCATTTGATTTGAATGATTGCGGGCTTTTTGAATATAAGATCAAAAAGTCATGTTGAAGAATGGGATTTGTAATATTATCAAATGAGGTCCTCAAATTTTATCAGCTGGAAATTCAACATTTAACGATCGTGGTGACAAAATGAGCAAAGTGTAAGCATCTCAGATAAATATTTATAACTAATATGGGAAACCATAGTGCATTTGTTCATTATATATATTGATTCATCCAAACCCATTACTTACATCGATTAGCCCTTTATGAGAAACAATTATGATTCTAAATAATATTTATACAGAAGTTTTTTACAGAAACATCAAGGTTCAATTTAAATAATCTATGATATACATTATTATGCAATAATAACTACTAATACATGCACAAACAAAAAGGTAGAGGACCATAAGAAAATGAGTCCATTAGATGTAATTATTTAAGCGGATTGGTTGTCCGGTTTGCTATGGGTGGGTAGTAGTAAGTGTCCAATATTCATATTCGGATCCGAGCTCTAACCAACAGCTCGATGATTTTTCCAGCAAATATAATAATCACCTGTATTCTTTTCAGTTGGAAATACGAGTCTTTTTTAATATTACAATTACAACCTTTCAAATATTACAATCTTCCAAATGATGTGGCTATGATCATTGGTCAATTCGTCTTCATTAAAATAATAATAGGCATTTTTTCATGATTCTGTTGTATGTGAAATTGAAATATTATGGAGTGGGGTGAAATTCTGATTGGCTAATTTGAATTTCACGTATGTAAATTTGAATTTCACATATGTGAATTGCGAATTCACATAATTTCATTTTCACATACAAAAATCCTAAATATTAACATTTTAACATTAGTAAATTAATAATTGCAAAATTCAAAATTAATTAATTATATACCATTTCCTCAAATTGATTTTTTCTCCATGTGCTTTACAAATGGTGCAAAACATTCTCTTTGTTGCTGCATCATATTTTAACCATTCATACTGAGAACTTCCTCCTGATTTTTTAAAATGCACTTTTTTATTTGACATTTTAACATGGTTACACTTAATTCACTGTCTTTTCTTTTTTCATTTGATTTTTTGAAGTATCATCATCACCTGAACCTTGAATTGTCAAATCATCTAAATCTTCTATATCTGATTCAACAATATTTGTTTCATCTATAAATGTTTTATCCCAAATTTCAGTATATAGTCAAATTATCTAATTCTTCTTGTTCTATACTAATTATTTATTTATAATTTATTTTTTGAATAAGGGAAAATAAAACATGTAAATATATATTTTGAAATAGATATTAATTGAGTCAATACTTTTCTTCTGAAAATTCAAAAGATAAAAATTGTGATTCTGGCTGTTCTTTTCTAAAATATTGAAGTAATGGCATATATATATTAAATTTTGGTAATTTTTTTTATGAATATGGACAAGAAAAAAAATAAAAAGGAAAAATATCCAGCAACTCTTTTTTTTTCCAGAAGTTAAAAATTTTAAAAGGAAAATCCGGATTTTTAAAGTACTATTTCCAGCCCTGCTTGTCAGCATTTTAGAGGTGGTTTACATTATAATGCTCACCAAGAGGAAGAAGCTAAAGATTTGCTCAAAAGATTTAAAGAACATCTATTCAAGGCCAAATTAGAAAGAAATTATTATAATAAGAATACCAAATTAGCAGAAGAACAAAGAAAACTAGTTGATCAATGTTATTCCAAAGGTAAAACATTATATTGCAGTATTGATGCTACTACTCATTATAGTTATGATTGAGCCCAAAATGTTCATGTATCACATTTAGATCAACAAGTAAGTAAACTTTATTATCTTAGTCCATGTAAAGTTCATTTATTTGGTTTTCAAGATGAAGCAGTAAGGGAACAAAATAATTATGTTCTTAATGAAGATGAAATTATAGGAAAAGGACCCAATGGAACTCTTAGCATGATTTTTGATGTAATTAAAAAATTGAATAAAGGTGAAAAGCATTTAAAGATTACTTGTGATAATGCTGTAGGACAGAATAAAAATAACACCACCATTTGGTTTTACATATATTTAGTAATTTGTGGCTATTACAAAAGTATTGAATTGAATTTCATGATTCCTGGACATACCAAATTCAAATGTGATGGTAATTTTGGGATGATTAAAAAACTCTACAGAAGAACCAGAGTAGATTGTCTGGGTCATGTGGTTGAGGTAATAAAAAAGTCTAGTCCAGCAGGATTAAATAAAGCTCAGTGTTATAAAGGTGGAAAAGATTTTCAATATTTAGATATTAAAGCAATTTTGGGAATTTATTATCAAGTATCCAGAAGTATCAACATTTTCTTTTTGAAGCATCTAATTTTGGTACAGTGAAAGTTCAAAAAGTTGCTAATGGACCTTTTACTGAATTCAATTTATTGAAAACCAAGAAAGCAGATATCTTTGAAGAAATTAGAGCTTTGTCTATTTTAGTGTTAACACCATCTCCTTTGGATTACAAAAGGCAAGAATATCTTTACCAGAATATTCGCCCATTTGTTAGAGATGAATTCAAAGATATTACTTGTACAAAACCAAGATGAATGCATTAAAATATATCTATATATGCAACTATAATAAAATATGTAACTCTTTCTCATGACAAATCCCCAAGAATATGAAAACTAGAGATGTTAATTGGTCCTAAACAGTTCAGGACAGTCCTGGGACTGGCAGTCCTATCTTGGGACTGGACTGGACTAAGTCCTGGGACTTAAAGTCCTAAAAAGTCCCAAGTTTTTTTAAACATATTATTATTGAAACTAAAAAAACTTGTTATTTTATTATTATAAAAAATATATATATACACACAAAAACGAACAAAATAAAAAAACCAAAATTAAATTGAAACAATTTCTGCTTCAATCCAGCTCTTTACATATAGACTTGCTTGTGCTTTTTCTAAATCCAACCTATTTCGAATTGGATTTAATATATGTTTGGCAATGCTAAAAACATTTGCTCACTTGACACACTTGTGGCTTGTATTGAAAAAAATCTTTTGCCATATGTGACAGAGTTATATAATTAGGATCTTTTATTCTTGATGCATACCAATCCAAACATTCAATTTCTTCTGGTGGTGCATCAAAGTACCTTCTAATAATAATTATTTGCTTTGGACTCTTTTTTCAAACCTTATTGTGTCATACTGAATTTTTGAGGTTCAAACAAAATCAGAACATAAGGTTACACATGGACCTTTTAGGACTTTAAGTCCCAAATGGCAGGACTGGACCTGAAAAAGTCCAGTCCGGACTGTTCAGGACCTGGTCCCAAAAGGACTGATTAACATCCCTAGTATTTTTATTGTTATTGTTGTATTTTCTGATGTAATTTTTGTTTTCTAGGTTTTTGATGATTTCAATTTCGATACTGCTCCTGCTACTCACCAAATGATAGCTCATAATACTCCTGATGGTTACTCTGACATAGTTTTTATTTGTAGTGAATGTAAAAGAGATTACAACAATGACACTCTCCCATGCTGTGAAAAATGTGATAGGTTAAAGAAGAACAGAAATAGGTGCTTTTGTAGTCATTTAAAAGCCAAATCAGCTAAACCACTTTCTGATAAAGGACTACTTTCACAAGCTTTTAGTTCTCGTCTAGAAATAAAACTAGAGAACTAGAAAGAGAGTTATCAAACTGCCAAAGGAGAATCAAATATCGAAAGGGAAGAAGTAATTAAATTTCAGGAAAAAATCTGAAGAATGAAGCAAAAAGCAGAAACAAGAATTATTGGATAAGATTAAACAACAAGAAGCAGAAAATATTAAATTAACTCAGAAAATTGAACAATTGAAAACTTTAACCCCTCAAGAGTTAGTCATCAAAAATATAAAAAGTCTCAAATATTATTTTGGCAATGGTTCTATGCTTGCAGAAAAGTTCATATATAACAATAAATTACACGTTTCATGTGTGAATTATGAAGGGTAAACAGTTTATAAGTTATAGAAGTATCGAAGTTTTATATTGTTAAATAGATAAATTTTTTAGAATTTTTTGTAAACAAAGCTCTGTGTACTTCTTTCAAGATATTTTTTATAAGTGCTGTTGCCATCACCTTTACAATTTCTTCCCAAAAGCAACCAACTATATTCAGGATTGTTATGCTTTTCCCTGAATGACGAAAGCATGGAAACTCAAATTTTTTGGGTTCTTTATTTTTAATTTGCTTTCCCACCAAAAATTTTGCAAATGGAGAATACTCAACATGATTGTTGTTCCACATATTAATTAATATTAATGTGTTTCTAATAGTGGACGTCGTATGTATATATAGTAAGTACTCATAATAGGTTCTGGTTCAATAAATATAATATCCATTTTATTTATTTTATTGACGCAATGAAAATGTAGAAATAAGAAATTATTTTGATTTATTTAATTAGCTTGTACTAATAGTAAAATTTTAATTGTGATTAGCGATAGTCAAAATAAATAAAACAGGTTGTGAATTTGTTTTTATAGTGAGTGATATTTGTTATTTACCGTTGTCAATTCCACCTATTATCCATCAAATATTTAACTAATTCAGTCATTACATCGTTGTAATCTCCTATACGAAGAGCAACAGACAAAGAATTTACAAAAGATTGGTGACTCGTTGACTGATAATTTCCGGCGTGATTAGGACAAGAAAAACGCCAATTCATCATCTGATCAACATTCGAACAACCAGTACATTTAATATGAGCACGATTGGATATTTCCATGGAGCCGGTCGAACAGCCGGTATGAGCACGGTTGGATATTTCCATGCAGCACCTATTTGTTGTATGGACCCAATTGTAGATATTCTGATTTTGACATTCAACTACTGGACAGGGTATTCTTAAAGGTACGAATCTTTCACTCATGTTTTGTAATGACAATTATTATATATGGAGACAGGCTGTTTTTATATAAAAATTTGATGTTATCTGTGTTACTCAAGATTTATTGCAAACAAACATATAACTTAAAATGGATCATCATTTGAACTTTTTGAGAAATCTTTGTTGAAATTTTAGAAAGAACGATATTTAGTGTGAGAATTTTTTAACTTTAATGTGATGGAGTAACATTGTCACCTGCTCCTCTAATATCTCTCGGGTACATCTTCCTTTTTTTGGTTTCTTGTTGTCTGTTCAGAACTTTGTTTTTAATAATAAATGGTTTTCATTCAATTCTCATTTATAAACTGGTTGAGATTTTAAATGATTTTGGGTATATATACAAAAATAATGACGGTGAGAAAAAATTTGATCACATGAGATAATTCTTCAGTTCAAAACTGCTGTATTAATTAATATTTTTGATATTCAATCTGATATGTTGTTATAAAGATATTATTCAGATTTATTTATTCTGAAAAATAGGAATAAAAACAGCAATTTTTTATATAACTGGCGCTGAACATGGAAAGAAGGTTTTTAAAAATCAATTTCCCATCAGAACTCTCATTTCTTTCGCTAAAGAAATGGTATTGAAGAATTCAAGATGGCTATTAATTATAGTAATCCAAATCATTCCCCAAATTCTTTTTGTATACTCATTATCTGTTGGAATTGCGTAAGCTGCTAATTCATGTACTAATATTTTATTAAATCAAAAAGTTTCGCGTATTCTTTATTGTTATTTTATTTAAATATAATGGGTGAAAAATTATTGTCTTTATGTCAACCGCAACGTATTTATGCTTGTTCTTTCTAAGATAAACCCATAAGGACAAATTACTGGCTCTGTTCTAAGAAATTTTATTTACAGGTATCGATTTCCTAACATTTGTTTTTTTGGAGGATTAGTAAACCGAATAATTAGTTAAGCAATTCCATCCAATGGGTTTGTCATCATAATCTAAAGTTTTATCAAAAGAACCATAATCCTCGTAATAAATAACCATCGCACCAGATAGTTCTCGTTATAATGTTTCCTTTTAGTATTCCCGCGATGATTTTCAATATTGGTGATTAATTGTCTTTGTCTATTTCAAATGCTTGTGATAATAAAAGAGGATTAGATTAGAGAGGAAATTACAATTAAAATGATTATAATTAATATTAAGACTAATTTTACATGTTTTACAAAATGGCAGGTTTGAGAAATTAACATGTGAATTCAACGACTATTCCATTCTTTACAAGCAGACATAATCTCAGGTCTTTTCAAATGATAAAAGCCGAGTCTTTCTTACACTTGAGAACCTGCATTGACAGCTAGTTCTCCTAAATGGCATAAAAACATCACCAATAACATGCTTGTGAATAAACTTTATCGATTTTTGCTAATAATGTCATTCCATTCTTCAGGGCTTAATTCCCAAATATTGCAAATGGTTTTTAGTAATAATAACACAACTGTAGGCTTTAGCATTTGAGCTGATTTCGGCGAAACCTAAATACTTTTTACTTTTGCAGAGAAAACTTTTTTCTCATTGAGTTTACCAGCACATATGTAAACTCGATAAGTCGGTCATGTGGGGTAAGCTCATATGACCGACTTATCGAGTCTACATATTAATATGTATTTAAATTCTTAGAAATTACACCAAGTTTTATCTGTTTATGATCGTCGTAATTTCCATTTTTTTTTTAAAAAAATGTCATCTTCATATTTAATAGATAAAGAAGAATTAATAAAAAGTTATGAAAAACAATTGAGTGATTATGATAAAGAATTTAATGAGTTATTAAAAGAACTTTCTTGGGAAATTGAATCATTGGAAATTAAACAAAAGGTTTTTTTACAAGTTTTCTATTTATTTAATTTCATTGGTTATATATATGATTGTTTTAATATATATATATATACATATATTAGGAATATGATTCATTGAAATCATGTCCATTTGACATAGCTCATAAATTTCCTGAAAAATCATACGATGAACATTATAAAAAATGTGAATTAAAACATCATGGTATTAGAAATGAACGTGGAGTGGTAAATATAACCATTATTATTAATTGTTAATATTATTGATATATATATATACACACACACATATTACTCGAATATATGTAAAATTAGAAAAGAAAACTGCCAAGTTCAAAGTTTTTTTATCAAAATGCAAGTTCGGTTGTTTCTTTTGAAAAAGGTTTGATGTAATTATTTATGTCTTATTATATTATATTTAGAAAATACAATAAATTAATAATAGATCAATTACTAAAAACATTGGCAAAAGGATTTTCAAATATTGGCGTAGGATCAAGTCTTTCAGTTGATCAAAGACTTGAGGAATACACAAAAATTATTGAATTAGCTGATAAGATTCGTTCTGAAAATAATCAATTAAATAATGACCCTTATAAAAACTTTGATGAAATATGGGACGCAATACAAAAGATGAAAGGTAAAATAAATAAATAAATAAAATAATTATAATAATTATGATTAATTTTTTTTTTTTTGAAAAATAACAAGAACAAAATCAAGGACAAAAATCACACGAAGAATTATTAGCTGAACAACGTGACTATAAACGCAGAAGAAGGTCATATAGAGCCAAAAATATTAGAATCACTCAACGAACACCCACACAAGTAAATAATTGTTTATTTAAAATAAAATTGGAAAAGATAATATCTTTAATGTTTGTTTATGTTATTATTATCATTGATAATAGGTACATCACGATCTTATTGCTGCATATATGGATGACTTTAGATTATTAGCAGAATTTGAAAATAAAATGTTGATAGAAAATCAAAAATAATATAATCTAATATTTATATATGCATACACATACACATATACAATGTATATAAAATACCTGGACAGATGTATTTGGACAAGATTTTTAAACACTTACTCAAATCTCGCACATAAAGCTTATATAACAAGTACTGAATAATATTTATACAAAATTTTACACTCCTAACGTTTTATCAATCGAAAAAATAACGGAATTCAATTATAATAATGATGATAATCAAAAATTAAATGGCGTGAGCGCTTGTCTACTAAAATAACATTAGTACGAAAAAAGGAATAGTTTAACTAGTGGAGATATAGGATTCTTGGATTGGATTTGGTAGATGTTGTGCAAACATTGTTAAATGGCAGGGGGATTGATTATTAAAAAAAGAGAGAGAGGAAAGACGCTTATGAAAAATGCCCTTTTTCCAAGCGCACTTAACAGATTCTTAAAATTCTGAAAATTGAATGTTTTTGGTCATCCGCCCAGATAAACAAGAAAAGGTGTGATGGCAGACGAAAATATTTATTTATTACGACTTTGTGTCCTCCAGTACTTTCCTTTGGAGGAATAGATTCGTTTTATATCTTGATTGTAAAGAATTTGTTGGATGTTGACCATTATTAAGCATTCCATTCGATATTAAATATTTAAAAATATAAAAATAAAAAATTTAATATTTTAATTGGCCGACCATTGCTAAAGATTCTCCTTAGTGATGGTGGCTGAAACTAATCCATAGTTTAGTAATTTTGGCCTGATTTCTCTCAATTTTTTGACGAAATTGGCAAAACTTAAAATTGCCTAAACTGTGGGCAAAAACCAAACGGACAATTACTACTACTGTTTAATTTCCGACCAAAAAAAGTAACAAAAAAGAATTCTGTTGAAGGAATTAATTATATTAACTTTTCTGCCTCTACTCTCAAGCAAAGCTCTGAGTTATTATCCATTGTTTATCCGGATTTTTAAAGTACTATTGCTACTTCTAGTCCTGGTTCAGAGCTTTAATCACTCCATTAGCAAACTTTCTTTCTTCTTTGGAGACTAATAAAATTGGTTATAGGGAGTATATTAAAAAAACTCGAGTATTATGTTTCTAGTTGGTCTAACTTTGGTATTTATGCTTTATATAGGTGTTAAGGAGAAAAGGTAATCATGAATTTCACAGAACAAAAAAATTAAAAAATGTCTTGAACGAGGAAGTCAAAAAGATAATTGATAAGCATGTTGGGTTTTATAAGGAAAAAGAAACATTTGTAAACCATAACACATTCTATATAATATTCAAAGGGAACTTTCACCCTCAAAGTAAAGTGATTTATTATTCTGGTCTATCTGGAACTGGAAAGATTACCTTTGTGAAAACTTTAAGTGATGCCCTCTGGTTTCTTGTGCTGGACTTTTGTCAATTTTTAAACCGAAACGTTCAGCAATGTCCCTAGACATAAGTAAAGTTTAGAGCCAGGGTCAACTGTGATGGTCAAACATTTGATTTTGCCTCTCGCAGTTGGAACATCTATTACATCTTTATCCTGAACAAAGTTAATTTCCATATCTTCGATAACTTCTTTATCCTCAGTCTCGCCTTGTAAAATTCTGAATAATCTTGCTTATAAATACCTTCGAAGAATTGTAATTATTTTACTTGATGAGTTAGAAAAAGTGAAAGATGAAAAAATTCAGGCAGATGTGATTAAACTTTTTAAGTTGAAAATAGTGAAAGCTTTACTAACTCTTATTTTAATGAAAAAATTGATCCAGCCTACATTGCTGCAGTAAATTATAAAGAAAAATTGGCCACAAAATTAAAAGGTCCAGTGGATTTAAAAAGGTTGGAAAGCTATACTTCAAAGAAAAGATGTAATTGAAAAAATGTCTCAGATGATGTTTTGGAATTTTTGATACTTGAATTCAGGAAAAGGGGCAAAGAAATTAGAGCAAGCCTGTCATAAAATTGTTGAAGAATACTCTATGCTAAAAAAGTTAATAAGCAAGAATTCCAAGGAATCAAGAAGCAATGAATAGAAAGAAAAATTTACCATGGATACACAGAAAGTCAGCACCGTACTGAAGCTAAGTGAGTATATACCATACTGAAAATTTTGTTTTTCAAAGTTCAGCACAGCACTCACCTTTAAAGCTCCTAACGGGTCGGGGTTCGGGCGGGTTAAGTGTCAACCCGAATGTTTTAAAGGCTAACCCGAGACCGACCCGAAATTTTCGGGTTGATTTCGAGTTAATAAGAAAATTTTGTGATTACATAAATTAATAATAATTAATTAAATATAAAAGGCGAAACAGTTATAGTGGTTTAAAAGCTGCAATTGGTGTTATGCATGGCGCAAAACACAATTCATGATGCAAGAGATGTAGGACGCAATTCGTGACGCAAGATGTAACTCAAGGCAATTCATGACTCAAGACATAACTCAAGGCGATTCATGACTCAAGACGTAATTCAAGACAATTCGTGACACAATACGTAACTCAAGACAATTCATGACACAATACTAATACGTAATTCAAGACAATTCATGACGCAATACATAATTAAATACACAAGGCTAGTGGCCCGTTTCGGAGCTTTACTTACCTTTTATATGTTGTATTTTTTACTTATACCACAAAAGTTGTTAGAACTTGCTATTTGTAGTCAGTTTGTAAAACAATAAGTTGTTATTTATATGTGGCAAAACTTCAGTATATCATATTTGATATGAAGATTAATTTTACTTAATAAAGCAAATGTTTTTGGGATAACAAAATTATTATATTTTTTCATGTCACTTTAATTATTTTCAATGGTAATCTTAATATTAAATGGTTAGATAACTTAATAGTTATAAATGACAAGTGTGTACTGAATTATTCTTAGTATGTTACACAGTTTATACAAGGGTGAGTACTGTACTGAACTTTGATTCAGTACAGTACTCACTTGGTGCTGACTCTCTGTATATCCCATGTCGAGATAACCAATAATAATAATCGTAATGGCAATCATAATGATACCGATAATAACAATCACTTTGAGATTACTGACAATAATGAGATGATATCAACAATCATGTTGAGATGACTGATAATAATAGCAATCAATCATCACAAAATCATTGAAGAAAAAGGTGGTCACACCATGAAATAAATATCTTTGTAGAATTTATTTTGGGCAAGAACATTGAAATGAGAAAACCCAATTGGTTGGGTTTATATAGAACTAAAGATGCGATATTAAATAAAAGCAGAATAATTTAATGTTTAATGCATTGCAAAACCTTCAAGTATTTTTTTTTTTCGATAATTCAAAATAGTGATATTCGTGGTTTAATACAAATTTTCACCCCATTTAATAAAGAAGTGGATTTATCAAACAAAATTTATTCTCATTGCTACTACTTCTACCTATGAAACTGGAAAGTTGTCAGACCCTTTGCTTTCTTGCTTAAATTGGGTTAATGCAGATACTGCCCAACCAACAATTTTTTTCTTAGATAAGTATTATTACTAATTTTTAGCACCTTCATAATTTGATTTTGTTGCTGGTTCCAAAAAAAAAATGTAAGCATGGGATTAAATTGCAAGATAATTTGTAAAATCAGCAGAACAATTGTGTTGTTAGAATTTATGATCCCTGAAATCCTTGGTATATAAGTGCTCACCTTGGTTTTGTCCCATATGTGTTCGATTATTTTTATTACAATTTGTAACGCACCAGTTGAAAATTAATATAGCTTCTGGATATTTTCTGTTACGAGATTGCAAAATCATGTTACGACTTGGAATATTAATATATTTATATTACTAATGATTTCAAAAAGTTGTTTTTCTTACTTTTATTATAAAACCTTTTTTCCTTCACTTTGATATTGATTAATCAATTAATTTATTATTTATTGTACAAATTTTTTAAGAGAAATTCTAAAAAAAAATAAATTTTTATTATGGAAAATTCTAATTCAACCATCAACATATATTATTCACCAAATATATATGATTCATCTAAGAAAAAATTTTTTTATTAATTATTATTTTTTTTTAATAATAATCACAATCAAAATTTTTTTTAGAAATGAAAAAATTTATGAAAAACCAACTATACTACAGAATGTTTGTTTTTTTTTTTTTTTGGTGAATAGATGTTTGCGTGTTTGAAATTAACTATAAACAAAGAAAATGTGAAGCTATAAAATAAGTGAAACTCTAAATAAATATACATGTTACATACAAATATACACACGTTGAATGTGTATATTTATATAATTTGTAATGAATTGAAAAAAAGTCCAATTACAATATAAAAAACAACAAAATAAAAATCCAAAATCCTTTAAACAAATCTAAAAATCTACTAGAATATACATATTATATATATTTAAATTTATCTCTTACTGCGATGATGCAATGATATTGCCTGATGATGCTGTTATAGCTGGCTATTGTTTTTTTATGAAATAAATAAAAAATTTTCTTTTAAATATTACTGTTACCAGTGCCTCCTGATAAAACATCACGATTTACATCGCCTAGAACCGATACTCCCTTATAAACAAAAGCATCAAATTCTGTCTCATTTCGATTCGTTTGATTTCCTGCTGCGTGTACTTCATAAGCTGATGCTATAGTCTGCTCCATATCATACATTTTAGGTGATCCGACCAATGTTGATCTTCTTGATCGTGTATTATATGAAGGTGATATTAATGTATTGCCTGTCATCGGAATTGGCCCAGTTGATGTTGGGGTTGCCGTCAATGATGATGATGATGATGAACTATCACTATTGGTTCCACTGATAGATTGCTTCCTTGACTTGCCCCCTGCAGTTAATTTTAAAAGTGATGGTCTTCGTTTTTGATGATGTTTAATTGGAATCTCCTCAGATTGTGTTGGTGGTTTTAATGTGGAATGACGTTGAGTATTATTATTACTATCATTGCTACCATTATTGTTACCACTATTGTTACCACTATTGTTACTGCTCCTGTTATTGTCACTACTACTATTATTACCTTTACCATTATTACCAATACTAGAACTACTGTTATTTGATGATAGTTCATTATTATTGTTTAAAACTGTTGGTGATGTTGGTGAATGTAATGAAATATTATCAATCAAATTTGCAGTGACTGTTGATAATAATAGATTTGGTGGTTGTACACTTGATGATATTGGATAAACACAGTTATTGTTGTTAGATTGTTCATTATTGTCATCGTCAGAGAGGATCATCGATCTACGATCACCAGGTGCTGTCATCCTACCTAACGCGAATTCTTCAATATTACCAGCTGATAATCTACGAATATCTGCACGGTTATTACGAGCATCAAAATAACTAGTATCTTGTTCATCTTCCGGATTTGGAACAAATGGTGCTGGCTGATCTCGAATATGGTCCCAATCAATTCCATGGAAAAATGGATGCGCTTTGATCTCAGCAACTGTTGGTCGTTTGGCAGGATCTTGATTTAAAAGTGTTGTGATGAGATCTTTTGCTTGTGGTGATAAAAGCTCTTCTGGTGGCCACTGTATCTTATGATCTAAAATATTTTTAAATATTTTTTGTGGTGTATCGTCATTAAATGGCGGATATCCAATCAAAAATTCAAATAAACAAACACCAAGCGACCACCAGTCTACTGCTGTAGAATGTCCAATGCCAAGTAATAATTCCGGTGCCAAATAGTCTGGTGTACCCAGTAATGCTTTTGAGCTTTGACGATTCTGTTTTTTTCCAAACAATTTCGATGAACCTTGTTTTAGTGAGTTTTTGGAATTATTGTTCTTATTGCTGTTGTTAGTATTATTGTTAACGCTACTATTATTAATAATATTATTATTGCTATTATTATTGCTGATGTTATTGGAATCCAAACTGAAATTAACATGACTAATGCGCTGTTTTGGATTCTCGTTAGAAAATATTGCTGATACTGGTCTGGAGTGTACGACGGAACTAGATCGAGAATCAATACTACCAGTTCTTGTAGGCTTTGAACCCAATTTTTTATCTGATATAATCGACAATGACTCATCCTCTTTTGTAAATGCCATATTGCTTTTTTCAGGTATAGAAATCCTTGATAATCCAAAGTCTGTTAATTTAATATGTCCTTCAGATGTAATCAACATGTTGTCGGGCTTGAGATCACGATGTGTAATACCATTATTGTGAAGATATTCAAGAGCTAGAATTACTTCGACTGTGTACATTCTTGCCATTTCCTCGTCAAAAAGTTCAAAATTTTGAAGTAGAGAAGATAAATCACCGCCGATTAGGTATTCCATAACCAAATATAAATAATCTTGACTTTGAAATGCATAATAGAGTTTCACAACAAATGGTGTCCTCGACAAACTCAGCACTCTTCTTTCCGCCAAAACATGATTTACCATGTTTTTTCGAACCATATCAACTTTCTTTAAAATTTTGATGGCATAAAGATCTCCTGTCGTTTTTTTACGTGCTAAATATACTTTTCCGAAAGCACCTCGACTAATTGGTTTTATTATTTCAAAATCTTGTATGCTAGGAATTTTAGTTTTGGCACCCTTTAAAAAAAAATCAAACAAATAAATAAAAATGCTTTAAAAATGATTTTTTCAATAAATAAATTAAAAACACATACTCCTTTATTATCTCCGTTAGCAGCTATTGGTATTCCAGTAGTTTCTTTGCTAGAACTATTATTTCCAGAACGACTATTACCACCACGAAGCACTGCAGCAAAAAGTGAAATTAATTTTTTGCCACCTCGAGGCGGTGGTGGCGTAATATCTGAATCATATGATATTGAACCAATGCTATCATGTCTTCTATGATTTGAAGAACTACCACTACCACCCTCTCTTTGTCCGCCACTAATGCCACCGTTATTACGTGAATTTTTAGAGGATGTTAAACTATTTGATGATTTGTTTGATGCAGACGTTGATAGCATACGGCTTGAGATTGATTGTTTTCTTGAAATTTTTTGAGAGACTTTTAAACTATTATTATAACTGCTATTTTCTTTATCAGTTGATGAAATGGCTTGTGTAATAGATGTGGAAATATTGCTGTTGTTATTATTGTTATTGTTATTATTCATGATATTAGATATTGCATTTGTAGCACGTAATTTTTGATGATAGGATTGAAATGTATCATGTTTCTCCTTAACAACATGTAATAAACGTTTACCATATGTTAAAATATTTTCATCTCTTGTGGCATTCTTTTCCATTTCTTCGACAAGTCTTCCCAGCTTGCTTGCATATTTTTCTATTTTTCTCATAGCATCACGTCTATTTGCGGTTTCTTTAATATTAGCAGCTCTAAATATTTTTATTCGATGTACTTTGTTAGAATAATTATTAAAAACATTTTTTCAAATTCAATAATTGAATGAAGGATTCTTTACTTTTTGCCATAGCCTTCCATCATTTCTGCATCTTTAATATTAGAGATATTGGAATAATCTTGGAAGGGGAGGTTTTTTTCCTAAATCATTAATAAATAAATAAATAAATAAATAAATAAGTATTAAAACTACATTAATAACGATAACAATAATAAATAATAATGAATTGAATACAAACTCCTTTCATGATCTCTGATTTTTTTTTGGTCATATCATTAATCAATCTACGTAATCTACCATCACATTCTTGTAATTTAAATGCGTATTCTGTTGTTATAGCACAAGTTCTCGAGTGAGCATCCAATTCATGACTATGAATCATCTCTTCACATATACGACATAGTATATAATCATGTGGGATTGAGAACCCTGACGTTATACCACCACCACCATGATTGCTGTTAGTAATTATCACAGATGAACTATGATTCATTAGGCTAGTACTATGCAAAGTATCTTTATCTCCTCTCATTGACACAAATGAACTACGACGAGACAATGAGAATGCATTAGAGTCAAATGACAGAGTACGAGTTTTTTCTGGCATTTGTGGTCTTGGTAGATGAGTATTGCGTACAGGACTTGGTTGAACTAAAGAATTTGTTGGCGAGCCGGTTGGTGAAACACAAGTAGAGGATGTAGGACTATGGAATGCGTTTTTGAGTGATTTGAAGAAATTCATCATTTGTTTGGACTAGGTTTTTTTTAAAGTTAATATATATAAAAATAAAACAAACAATAAACACACATATATTTATAATGCTTTTAAAACTGCATACCTTTTTGGATTTCTTACGACCCTCTAAATCACTACTGCCATCTTGTTGTTGTTTCATTATTATACCAATGTCTATTTCACGATTCATTTCTTCTTGTAACAACATATCTACTTGCTTTCTTGTTAAACTACTCCATGTTAAACTATTATCATCTACAGTTGAATGAGGAGGAGGAATGTATGTGATAGGTGATTCAAATACCAATTCATTTGCTGCCGCATAAATTTGTTCGAAAGAATCTCGTAATGATTTAATCTGTGGAACTGGTGGTGTCAACACATGTTTAGCTAAAGGAGACGAGTGTTGCTGATGTTGCTGCTGTTGTTGCTGCTGCTGCGGAACTGGGAGATAATTGGGTGCGATTTTTGTATTGTTACCATCTCTTTGGTTCTTCTTATTATTAACGCTATCAAATGATTTATGCCTTTGATGATAACTGTGAAGTGATGTCTGTGGTGGTGAGTAAGAAGATGGAGTTAGTGGTGATGAAGGTGTGAATAACGGCGATGAAATTAACCAATCAGAATTAGTAGGTGGTGGTGTATCTTCTTCCTTATTGTTATTTTCTAACGATAAATCACCATTTGTTTCAGCGTATGATTGATTCTTTCAAAAAAAAAATCATTCTTTTTTAGTTAATATTATTTTCATTTTTGATATCAAAAAAAAACTATTTGACATCATCAAAAAAAAAATTTTTACTTACCACTGCATCAACAGCTCTAGCAACGTCAGCAAAAGTGTATACAAGTCTCGTTAATAATTCTTCAGCATCAGCATTACCGACAGGCATTTTTTTCTGAGTTTCCATAAGTTCTTGAAGCTCCTTCATAATTTCCACGGCAACATTATAATGTACTAAATCATGTATAGCAGTCTTAAGTATCCTCTTAGCAATACGATCGATACGTGTCAATAATATAGTATGAGAGGAGGCTTATTAAGAAAAAAAAGAATTGATTTTTTTTTTTTGATTAATTATTTTTAAGAAATGTGTAAATATTCCAATATACATGTTGAATAAATTTTGATTTTTTCTCCCATTTTTCATTAAATTATTAATCTATCCAAACCAAAATAATGTCAATATGGTATTGTAAACATTATCTTTTTTTGTACAATATTGTTAATCTCTAATTACTATTCAATATTAATATCACCGTTATTGTTTAAAATAATATTAAATAGCCTACTCACCCAAAACACAAGGTGGCCAACTATTTGAATGAATAAATCTGCGTTCTGTGCGTTTCTTTTTAATCGATATCTTCTTTGGGCTTGTAATATCCCCATGTAATGATACAGATTCTTGTTTATTACCATCACCACCATAGTATTGTTCATCAATATTTTCGAATTTTAATCTATCAACAGGAGTAAGCCTATTTTTATAATTGTTATTGTTATTGTTAGTGCTAATTTTAATAGCATTATTATTGCTGTTGCTGTTGTTATTATCATTATTATTGCTATTTGGTGATGAATTTTCATCATCTGTATCACTGATTGGTTGTTTTGGTTTTACTTGTTTAATTATTCTGTTATTATTATTACTATCGTTATTATTAGTCGAAACTGGTTTGTTAGTACTTAATGTTCTTTGACTATTATTTCTACGAATTACAACAAGTGGTTGTTTATCCTCGTCATCACTCCAACCATCATACGATAATTCACTTAATAATTCTTGATATCTATGTGATTGGTACCAATGTCGCAATAGAACTGTGATAGCTTGATCTGCTCTACGTTTTGCCTCTTCAAGATCTTTTAAAAGTTTTCTTTTAACTTTTGGAAAAGCAAATTCAGGTGAACTTTCATCGATTATATATAAGTCACTTAAATGATTTTCTTGAGCGTCAATTGATAAATCTGGGAAGAATCTAATGGTAGTAGGAGATCTCGGAAAAGAAGGTCGGCGTTTTACGGAAGAAGAAAAGGTAAACGAGGACGGTGGAAGTTCATCGTTTGTAAAATAAGCATCAGAATCTGTTTCTAATGACTCTGTTTCTGAATCAGAATAAAATGAAGACGTGCTTGAAGAATTAAATTCTGATTTTAAACTAAGTAAACGTTTAAGTTGTGAGCTTGCACCACTTTGACGACGTTGGATTGGAAGTTTAGCATGATATAAACTATTAATACTGTTGTTGTTGGTGTTGTTGACATCGATGTTGGTAGTGGCACTACTGCTACTTGGAGTGGCAAGGCTACTTGTTTCAAGAGTTAAATGTTGTGGTTGTTGCTGTGATATTGAGGAGGTAGGAGAAGGAACTGATGGTTTAGTTGAAGAATCAGCAGCTTGCAAGAGTTGCTGTTGAGGTGATTCCGTTATTGATTGTGATTTTTGTTGAGGTGAAGAAGATGCCATCTATTATTGGCTTTTTTTAATTTTTTGTTGTTGTTGAAAGATTTTATTTTATGATTTAGTTTACAAGAGTTACAAAAAATAAAGATTGATGTATGTATGTCTATCTTTTTTTGAGAATAAATGAAATAAAAGTAGAAGACGGTAGATATAAACTACAACTACTTGCTACTAATATTATTGTATTTTTTTATTTTTTAGTTTTTTAGTTTTTTTGACAAAAAAAAAAATTTTTTTTTTGGTGAATTTATTGAGTAATATTTATACACCCCGGAAATTTTTAAGTTATGTCTTTTATTTATTTATTTATTAACGAATAAATATAATAATAATAATAGAGAGAGAAGGGGTTTCTTAACTCTATGACCCCAAGAAATTTTTTGAAACACAGAATAGAAAACAATTACATATATTAGTGATTGTATCACGTTGTATATACTTTTAGAAAAAGAGGCAGGTACACAATTAATTACATACGTCGGCGCTCGATATAACGAAGCGCCTGTTTTTAAAATTCTTTATGGGGCATGCTTGCAACAAAACCAGGCAAAATGAACATTTGTATTACCAAAAATTTCAGGGTCCAAAATTTTTAACATCAGAATTTTTATAATGTCTCAAGTAAAGTGATTGATTACCTGGCCGAGTTCTTTACCCAACCTGATTGAGAGCTCTAATAGTGACTAAATTTGTCTTTACCACTTGTCAATGTTTTGTTAACCAAATTATTTGCTAATATTCTCTACAAATGTTAGATTGATATAATTGTAAAAAAAAATATTCACAACCAATGAAAATCGTATTTTTTTATTAATTTGTCTTAGTAATCTTCCTTCCAATAGTTATCTTTAAAATTAAAAATTCTATTATCAACTGATATTGATTTTAATTTTTTCCGGAGATGTTTGTTTTAGAACTTCAATAATTCTATTACAATCATCTATTTCATTCAAATGGAAATACAATCCTTTCTAATTTGTTACAATTATTAAATATTTTCATTATTTCTTCATATACTTCAAACCAGGTTGGCAAATTGACTGGTCCACTGATAACAGATGGATTTTGGACTGGTCCATTGCCATTAATAAAATACTAAATATGGTTAAAGTGTTATACTAATGGGCCAATGAACCACCAATAGACCCATCAATGGACTACTCATTTGCCAACCCTGTTCTATTACAATCATCTATTTCATCCAAATGGAAATACAATCCTTTCTAATTTGTTACAACTATCAAATATTTTCATTATTTCTTCATATACTTCAAACTTATATTGTGTTGATAAGTCTAATAGGTTTTTACAATATTGTATTATTGATTGAAATAACTCTCCTAAAGATTCATTATTGTCTGGGAAACCATAAAGTTTTAGATTTCTTAAAGTTCCTCCATTGATTTTAATAAAATCAGACAAGTCTGATAGAATTGATCCGGGGTTGACAAATTGATTGGTCCATTGAGAACTGATGGATTTTGGACTGGTCCATTGCCATTATTAAAATACTAAATATGGTTAGTGTTATACCAATGGACCCAATGGACCCAATGGACTACCAATAGACCATCAATGGACCGCACACTTGCCAACCCTGAATTGACCAACTATAACAAATATTCAATTTCACAAATTCAATGTTTGGTAATAAAATATTTTTAAATATTTTGTTTTGTAACTATTAATTTTTAATAATAAAGTCTTTAATTTTTTAAATGTCAGTACTAATATATGATCTAAATTGTTATACCCATTACTTGAATAATATATTATTGATTGTGAATGTGCTAGAATTGCTTTTTTGTAATTATCTGATAAAGCTTGTTTATGAAATGAATTAATTGTTAACCACTTTATTTGATTTTGCACTTCAATTAGTTGAACCAAACTATCTTCAGCATGAGGATTCTGAAAGCAATTGTCAAATATTTGATAGTCTTTTACCAAATATAGATCTGTTTGGTAAGTATTAAATGTTTTAAGATTTGTTGAATGTTCTAAAATAAATTCTACTAATTTATTTCATAAAAATTCTAATCCACTTTCTGTCACTAAATGAAAATGAGAATTGCCAAAATCAATTCTGGTACATAATTGTATAATGATGGTTTTTCCAATAGGTCAAAAGTTAAAGTTAATTCCATTCTAGTTAAGTGATCCTTATCTTTTTCCAATAAACAATTAATTAATATTTTAGTGATCCCAAAAGAATAAAGTGAGTTTCTCCATAAAATCGGAATACTAATGTAGTGCCATGGTCTATTAACCAGAGTGCAAGAATATAATGTTTTGTAATTATCTGAATTATATATATTCAAATATTTCGATTAAAAGCTCATGTGGCAAGTTCGCCGTCACTCATTTATTACTACTGATAATAATAAAATAAAAACAATTCATAAATAAATAATTAGAGTGACAACAAGTGGCATAGCCATCACCATTCTTATGATAAACACTTACCCTCTTTCAAATTCTTTGTTATTTTCTTGATTCTTTAAATGACATTTTGTTTATTAAAAAGAATTGTGTATTATTATTGGCACTTGGTGTTGGAATGAATTGTTCAGATTTTGATATTTTTATTGATGATAATCATGTGATTATTAAAAAATTTATGTAATGCCTGATTATAAACATAATAGAAATACTCAAGCTCCCAATATCTACCAACTTAAAAATATTGCCTCAGATTTAAAAGATGAAGATTTTGTCAAAGCTGCAGAGGAATATAAAAACAATATTTCAAACAATGAAGAAAATTTTGATGGTAAATCTATTGGGTTATGAATAGTAGGTATAACTTTAATCTTAGGCTTTACAATTGCTATGATTTATGTTACTAAAAGAATTAAAAGGAAAAAATAGATTAATTGTTCAACCATAAGACTTCATTTTTCATATTATTTTCCTCCTAAAGATTTCTGTTTTTTGTTAGGTAATAGCACACCTTCATTCCGCTTTATTTTCCTGATGTTTATTATTTTTCTTTCTTCTTGGTAAATTTCATAGATAATCCTTTCATTCCTTAGATAAGCTTCAATTGTCCGAGTATCATTTATTTTGAAAATGTAAGGAGCAATTTTTTCGGTTTGTTCCTTTTTTAAAATACTTCTGATAGTACTATAATTCTTGGGTTCCATAGTAGATCTGATATGTTAATTATTTTTATATAGGAGTAATTCTATATCACTTGATATTAAGGAAAAAACAAAGATAACAAACAAATGGGAGATTTTAATAATCACATTACAAATTTGATCCCTGAATTCTTGGTAATATAAATGTTCACTTTGTCTGATTTTGTTGTAGCATGCCCCATATACGGTTCAAGACACCAATATAGTCAATTGGTCTTGTAGATCCTTTTAATCCTCCCCTCAAAAAAAAACAAAATCATAGATAGAATTAAAACTTTTCTCGTTGATATTTCGCGTTACCACGGAGGAATTTAAAACCTCAAAGTTGCACAAATTTAATACGTCAACAACGCCCTCAATTTATTTAAGTACAAATAAATAATGAATGACCAAATCAAGTTTGCCTGTATTGCAACATAAGAACCTGTGGGTTCAAGTATGGTGCAGATCACTAAATAGTACATCCAAATTCCCTAAAAAATGTTTTTTTGCAACCCACCTAAACCCGCGATTTACTGAAGTTTCTCGTGACAAAATCGAAGATCTTTTACAAATTTATGACGTAGTACATGTTACACTTCGTCAACTGTTTTAAATTTGCACTAGTTAAAAACTTCTCTATATTGATTTAGATTTTTGGATATAGAAGAGAATTCCAACTCTTAAAAAATAAAATGACTCAAAAACGATCTGGGACCCGAAATATTAATAAATAAGGTCAGGTTTGCATATTCATCATATGAAATTTGCTAACACCAACCTTTGTGGATATATTTTGGGGTTCTACAATTTTCATGAAATAATCCTTTTGATGAAAATGCTGCTATTTCAAACATAACAATGAAACTAATGAGTTATCATATGATGAAATAATTGATATTGATGAATTTGAAACCAAAGAATGTTTGAAAAAACTGCTAATAAACATTGGTTTAGAAATAAGTTTCTTTTTGAAAACTTTGTAGAAATAGAAATGGAACTACAGAATTTGCAATGCATAAAGAATCAGATTAATATTATTAATATTACTTTGACCAAAAAAAGTAAATCAAAATTATTCTCATGACTTGTATAACTTTTACAAATTGAAAATAATATTAGTGATAAAACTTCTACTTTAAGACCGCTTTCTAAATCAAATAATTATCATTTTGGAAGTGATGGTGTATCTAATACGACTGGCTATAAAAGTGATTAAAATTCATTCATGTCATCAAATCATTGTCACATAAATTAAAGATCACCTAAAAGGCAGAATATTTTAAAATCAATGTAAGTAACCAATTATTATGCAAATATTCTCATTTAACATTTGGTGGCTGTCATATTCAAATGATGTGAACTTTGTCTGTACTTTGCTGCTATAAATGATGATGCAATATACAGGCATAACCTTTATTAGCTTAATTAGATTAAGAATTTATTTCTACAATAATATTTCTTGTTGATCTAACAAATATTTTAAAAAAATTAATCAATATATTTTTCAATTGGAAAAATTTACCATTATTCAAAATTGAAATTAAACCTTTAAAGATGTAATTTTTAAAAAATTTTTTGGGGCGAGTATACAAAGTTATGATCGCTAATTTATTTTACGCGTGAATTTTAAAATTCAAATTCACGCACACAACATAATCATTCATTTATTCATTAGGTAGATTTTCGATCAAGAACTTCTGATAATGATATTTAATTGTAAAATCTTATACTCACACACTTATCGTGGGAAGCACAACAATTAATTTTTCTTTTTAATTGTTCTTAAAATAGTACTAATTATACCGTTTTCTAATTTCTCGTGTGAAAATGTGCACGAAAATCCTCATTTCATTGTTTAGTATTAGTATTAGTACAAAAAAAATAGACAAAATGTTAATAAAACCATGCATGGAAACCTCTAAGCTTTAATTAGCAATTGATTCTTTTTGTAAAAGAAAAGGATTAATAAACTTGTATAAATTCTTACCACTAATAAAAAATTTTTTCTTTAATAAGATACTTCACTCTTCTCCAGTGATACTTTTACAATATTCTTCATTTATAAATTGTTGATCGTTTTTCAATACATACAATACACTAAACCCGTTTTTTATTTGATAAAGGAGTGTCCATATGTGTCAACGTGCAATCTACCAAATTAGTTTTGATTTCGGCTAAGCTTTACACAATCTATTGATTATATAATGTTATGTGGTTAATCGCGCTTCAATGAAACAATCGATTATATAATGTAGTAATAGAGTCCCTTTCGTATATTATTGAATAAAATTAAAATCGGTAATTTTTATTTATTCAATAATATACTCGAATTATAAAATTAATGACAGATAGTCATCATAATCTTCAGGGAGAAGCCAAAAATCCTGAAGATGTAACTAATAAAGAGAAAAAAGAGGTCCCTACTATTACTAAACCCAAAAGAAAATGTTTAGAATGTGGTAATCCTAACATCAAGTACAAGTTTTGTATGATTTGTGAAAAGCAATATTTTATACGAAATTTCAGCCAATGGACAAGTAATAATGTCGAAATAGATAAATTTATAAAATATACACAAACTAACGCAGTTGCTCAAGTAGAATTTTTTGAATGGATAAAATGGAACGAATTTGACCTTATCGAGTATGAAAACTCGGGATTATATAGCACAGTTTATTCGGCGTATTGGATTGACGGACCTATTTTATTGTGGGAAAAAACCATGGACTGTTACATAAGAAATGGACCGATCAAGGTTGCAATTAAAAGATTCAACAATTCACAAAATATATCTCGCGAATTTATCGATCGTGTAATTATTCCAGTTAATTAATTAATTAATAATGTAAATCGATTAATTAATAAATCATTTTTTGTTGATACAATTAATTTAGTTGTATAAATTACATAGTTGTGTACGAAGCAATTATGTCATTGACTGTTTTGGAATTACACGCGACAACACCTCATGTTTTTGTCTTGTGATGAAATATTATGAAAACGGGAATCTTTATCAATTTCTTGACGAATCGAAAGGTGTACTTTGTTGGCGCGACATTGTTGAAATACTTTGGTCAATATCCAATGGTCTGGACCATATTCACCAAGAAAAATTATTCCACACGAATCTCCATGGAGGAAATATCTTAGTAGACAATGAAAATGACTTTATATACACGTGCATTAGCGACGTTGGATTAAATATTCCGGGAGGAAAAGTAGAGGACGAAAACGACAATAACATATATGGTGTACTTCCTTATATAGCACCCGAGGTTTTATTAGATCGTTGTTATACTTACGAATCGGATATTTACAGTTTTGGAATTTTGATGTGGACATTAGGTGCAGGGATTAAACCCTTTCATAATGTGGCACATAACGAAGAGCTAGCGCAAAAAATAATAGACGGAAAAAGGCCAAAGATAAGCAAAGAAGCGCCTAAGAGTTATAACGATCTTATGCAGCAATGTTGGGATCATGATCCTTCAAAAAGACCAACAGCTTCGAAATTATATGAAACAATTGGATCATGGTTTACAAAGATTTGTAATGATCCAACCCCTACCGAAATTTCTATTGAATTTGATAAAGCAGAAGGAATAAAATTTTCCAAACTCGAAAAATATGCATTCCAAAGACAAAAAATTCATAACGAAGCTATTTACACAAGTCGTTTACTAAATTTCCCAGGGCTTCGGAGGCAACAGTCTTAAAATTTATTTACATAGTGATTCTTTCAACTTCGATATCAAAAAAAAACATCTCGAACATTTATTTAATTTTTAATTTATTTAATTTTTAATTTATTTTAATTTTTAATTTTTTTAATTTTAATTTTTTTAATTTCGTTTTATTTAATTTCCCGCGCATAATATAATCAATCGCCAATTCCAATATAATAATAAGAATTATGATTTTCATAAGTTTCAAAAAAAAGGTTATTAATATTATTATTACTTCAAATTTAGATGTTGCCAAATAAACACACACACACACACTAATTTATGAGCATACATAGAGGTTGAGCATTTTTATCATTTTCATTATTTCATTATTGGCAAAATCTGAATATCAAAAAAAATCTTTTTATTATTAAGCACTCCACATATATAATATATATAATGTAATCAAAAAAAAAAAAAATAAAAAAATAAAAAATGTTACTAGAATATTAAATTATTTATTGAGTGCATGTATGGTTGTCGAGACCCTTTCTTTGTATTTCTAAATGCATACATATATTGAAGATTAATTATTTTAAAATAAAGAACAGACTAACCAAATATCAAAATTTTCACATATGTATTTATTTATTGTGTATATATCGTTATGTAATGTTGAATGAATGAATGGTAACGATAATGATAATTGTCATTGATTAAAAAAAATTTTTTTGGAAAGAATTTTTTATTCCATTATTTCCGTTAAGGCGTTTGATTTAAAAAAAATTGCTCATTTTTTTACAAAATTATAACAAATCAGAAAATTTACAAGATGCTTTAAGAGGAATAAATATAGATTTTTATTTAACACCTTTGTAGATCTCTTGTTTTTATTAATATTAATAGTAATAGTAAACGACTAAACATTTAGGCGCACTTTTGAGGTTACAAAAAAATGAACAATAGATGGATGATTTTTTCATTTGCCATAGTGTGATTGGTTGGCTATAACAATGATTAAATAATTCAAATTTACCGTAGCTGTATTTAGTATTAGTATTAGTTAATCCTATACAACGGAACCACATGGAATGAATTGGCTCGCAAAAATTCAAAACTTCAATAATTTTTATTTGCCGAGATTGCCTACCTTTCTCATCTTCGCCGAAATTAGTTTTTCATAGTAATAGAGTAATCATACCTGAGTTCTTTAAACAGTATAGCTTTTTTATGTCATTCATGTAAGGAATGTCGAGGACCCGAAATTAACAATGCAAAAAACAAATTTCGGGCCATCTTTAATATACTAAAGAATAATATACCTAAATTTTGATTGTCATTTCATGGATTTTATATACAATTGGCCTAGTTAAAAACAAAGTAACTCGTTACTGGTGAAGTTGTGTTTCAGTTAAATGACATAGTACTAATATGTGTTCATTTGTGGACGAGTGAGTTCCTTTTTGATTTGACGAATGATCAAACTTAGATTGTGACTTTTTTTTTTTAGTCTGATTAGAATGGTGTGGCACATCAAACAATAAAGCTGGCTGGATATTATTAGCGATTGAACTTAGTGTTACGATTAATGATAATGTGTTCAAGGTTTCACGACAAGTTTTTTCACGTTTTTTTTTAGAGTTTATCAATCATATCCATATGCTAACTTCCTGTCTATTTATGCATCTAAACAAAAAATATTTCTGCTCTTGGGATAGTGTGTGTGTGTATCTTCAAACACACAATCTTTTAATTAAAAGCAGTGGAATTCTTATTACATAATTTTGTATCATCGTCATTTTGCAATAAAACATTATATGCACAGCATTGCTTGGAAGTACAAATGTCATCCTCTTTAACTATATATTTTTAATGTGATGTATGAAAAAGACATTCTAATTTTGTCAAGAGTTTTTGTTCAAATAAAGAATGGAAGTGCCCAGAATTTTCGTAATACATTGCAATTTCTATCCAATTTAGTTTCAGCACCACATGCATAAATACACCCCATTCTACCCAATTCGAGGATGTCCATTAATGGTGATAATATAAAAAATAAAAATCTTTTTTTTTTAATTAAAAAAATTCTTACTGTGACCTATTATGTATCCTCGTGAAATAGTGTACTACTAGTTAGTACCTTTTTGTGGGAGATTTTCCCGTTAATGTTTATATGCCAAAAGTTCGTACAAAATCATCAATAATGATGATAACAAAGAGATAACATAAAACCAACTTATAAGCGTTAAAGCTTTAGATGAAAACAATGATAATATTAGTTATATTAATATTTAAAATCTTGTGCATTATATATTATATTAAAGATTCTTATTTGGCGTTGGATAAATTGGAATTAAAGTGAAATGTATAAATGATGCTCATTAAAAATATTAATAAAGGCTGGTTAATGGAGTAAAGATGTCGTCGCTGGTTTTTATCAGAAGCTATCAGAACAAGTTATTATAGTAAAAATTTACCGAGAATAGAGAATTTGAATGTATAAATAACATTTTAACCTTTACATATTTATCATATATTTAATGTAATGACAGATCTTTCTTGGCAATAAAAATCATGACCAAACTCTGGAAGTTTTTGAAAAAGATATTATATATAAATGGATTGCATTCATATATATATTCATTAGTTAATAACAATTTTATAAAAATAAATAAATAAAATAAGACAAGCATATGTTGCTATGTCAAGATCCCAATCTTTGAACCTTTTATAGGTACTGAACTTCTCAAAGAAAAAGTAGTGGTTTATGAACAAGTAAAGAGATTTATTAAACATTAACATCATAAAATTAAAACCACTTCAAACCAAGTTAAATAATTCTGGAATGGTTCATACAACCGCCATTTTTTTCCAATCATCATCTTCTTCAAGAGTCTCATCATCACTTTTTTCTTTATTATTATTATCATCATCATCATTTTCTTCACCTTGTTCCTCCTCTTCTTCTTCATCATTATTAACATCCAATATAACAAATTTTTTCAAGTTTCTACTTAAAATACAAATTAATCCTTTAATATTATTGCTAATAAATTTTAAAGGTTTATGCTGTTTGATAGATTTATATTTATTGATTACTAATTGTGAAGCTTTTTCATAGAAATTTGTTGATTCTAATAATTTTATTAATATTTGATCAATGATAGCAATAAAATCATTATTGATATTATCAAGGTTAATATTATTAACTATAAAAATATTACTATTGTTGTTGTTGTTGTTGTTGCTGTTGTTGCTGTTGTTGTTGTTGTTGTTGTTGTTGTTGTTGATAATATTAATATTTGAAGAAAATTTTATTAAATCCAAAGATTTTGGTAATTTAATAAAACTTATATCTTTAACATAATTTATCTCTATAAGATATTCTCTGATTTCTTCTTGAGCATTACTAATATTTAAATTTTCAAAAATTTTGTCAGGTGATGAAATAATTAAATGTAATTTTTCTTCATTAAATATTTTTAAATCTACTATTTTGATATTTTCTGTTTGTATTTCTTGATTTTTTAATTGTATGTATGCTATCTCAACAACATTATTGCTATTTTCTTCTTCTTCCATCTCCTCTTTTACATTATTGTTATTTAATGGAAATCTTAATATCCATAAAACTGATGGTATTATTATTGATTCATCATCATCATTATTATTAGTTTTTGATGAATAATTATAAATATAAAATATTATATATTGAAAATATATTGAATTCTCTTGTTTTAAAATTATTGAATCTATAAGAAATTTTTGTTTTTCAATTTCCTTGTAATAATCATCTTCATCTTTTTCCTCATCAGTATCATTATCTTTTACTTGTTTATTATTACTATTTTTACTTATAATTGATGATAACTTTTCATTGTCATCATTATCATCAACCATTTCATCATCATCATCATCATCATCTTTTATTTTTTCTTCAACATTATTCTCAACAATGTCATCATCATCACCATCACCATCACCATCATTATTATCATCATCATTATCATTATCAAAATTTATTGAGAAATCTTGAAAAAGTTTCAAATAATTTTTTGGTTCAATACAAGAAGTGACGTTTTGAGCAGTTGAGGTGGAAAATTCATCACAAAAATTTAACAAATCATCAATAAATTTCCACAAGTCAATATTTTTTTCCAATTTATTTAAATTTAAAGATTCTTTTATAAATTTTGAAACTCTAATTATATCAATTGAATTCAATGCCTCAAGTGGTGGCGAATCAGGTGTTGTTTGATCTAATGATGATGTGCTAGTAACTTTATCAAACTCATATTGTAACCAATGTATAAAATCCTTGAAATTGTTACTTTCCTCATCAACAAACAATGAAAATTCTTCTATTTTTGGTGTTAAGCTACTAGCAATTATTAATCGTGATTGTATCAATTTTTCTGATAATCCAAACCCCTTGAATTTTTGTGGCCATTTACTATACCCTATTAATGAATTTAATTCCAACAATAACCTTTCAAATCCTGTATTTATATAATGATCAATTAATGATTGTATTTCTGAAAATGCTTTATTAACTTTATTCTCCCATTCCTTCAATTCTCTTTTTTTTAAACATACTTCCATAAATTCCATTAATAATTTAGTCGGTTTACCAGTTGCTAATAATACAACAAATTCTCCTGACATGTTTGATTTTGCCATCTTTATTTTATTGTTGTTACCTTCATTATTCTCATTCTTATTCTCATTCTTATTTTCATTCTCATTCTCATTTTCATTCTTATTCTCATTTTCATTTTCATCATCACCATCATGATGTTCATCAATAATTTTTTGAAATTTATCAAAGTATGATCCATATATGGTTTTCACTGTCAAATAATTATTTTTCACTTTATCCAGAGATTCTCTTATGTAGTCTGATATAAATTTGATGGATGTATACCGATGTGATAAAGCTAAAATTTGATTTTTGTGAGTATGGAGTAATCCTGTTTTAAATGTAGTCACAACCAATTGATGATGCTTTTTCTTCTCTGATTCCTTTTCTTGATTTGGTGTTATTGTTGTGGTTGTGTAAATTAATGTAAGTATGGAAAGATCAGATGTAACTGATGCTTTAATTATTTTAGAAACTTTTAAATTTGATTGAGTTAATAGTATTGGCTGTAAACTATAAATACCATATACAATCATATATATATACCCTTCACTGTCACCTGCTATTAATAAATTAACTGTATTTTTTTCAACTTCTGAAAAATAATCTGATCCTGTTCCTCCTTTTCCACCTCCAAAACTTCGATTAACACCACCTACCACTTCTCCCTCCCCCTCCCCTTCTTCATCTTGTTGCATTTTAATTCCTAATAATTTACATGATGCTTTTGTACGTGATGTGGTATTCAATCTAGGTAAATATTTTTGAAGCGGGTGTGAATTTTTATAATAATTTATTTGATTTTTGTTATACATTAATATGTTATTTTTATCATTAATGATGCTACTACTATTGTTGTTATTGCTATTATTATTATTGGTTTTCTCATCTACCCATAAAATAAAATTTACTGATCCATTAGTTTTGGTTGATTGAAGTAACTCTGGTATATTTTCACAATTATCAGCATCAAACAATTTAATTTTTCCGCTCGAGAAACCTATGGCAATAACTTTCCCATCAGGTCTCCAAGTAATGGCGGTCACTTTATCACTCTCGTAATAATTTGATGGTAAGGTCCAAACTTTTTCCAAAGCGTTAAACCACCTAGCAACCAAAACTTCTCCTGAAACCATACAAATTGCGATCAAGTCCATTGTGGGACATAGTGATGTAAATTTTATAGAACTGTTGTTGTTATTATTATCGATATTATGTTCTTTTAATAATTGAAAGGCTTTTCCATTTGCCATTGTATTTTCTTGTTGAAATATCATTTTTATATTTATTTATTTATTTATGTAATAATAAAAATCTAGATAAATGCAGATCTCCATGATCTCCATCAAGATTCGACAAACAAAAAAATAAAGAAAAAATAATTTTTTTCAAAATGTTTAGAATTGCGTATAAAAAAGTTAACAATTATAATAATATCAATATTAAAAATAACAAAATTTTGGTCAATTCCTCGTTTAATTTATTATCATTAAAAAAAACCTCAATTCGAAATGTAAAGAAGCTCAATACTTTAACTAATTATTATAATTATCAAAAATTTCACGTTTTCCCAAAGAATAACTTTGCAACGACAGCTGATACTACTACAGCTGATACTGTGGCTGCCAAAGAACCAGAAATCGTTAATAAACCAAAACCAAAACGTCTACGTCGTTTATTAACAATTGGCGCTTTGATTATTACTGGCACTGTAATTTTTTCAATTCTCGATAATAAAAAAGTGGAAAATCTAGCAAAAGAACATGAAATAAAGGATTTATTATCGATTACTTGTAAGAATGGCGGCCCTAAAAATTTACCAGTTGCTGAACATTTTACTGATGAAAAGGATTCTCAAAAAGATAAACCTAGAATAGTTATACTTGGGTCAGGCTGGGGTGTAGGTTTCTTTTTTTATTATGCATGCATTTATATAATTTTTGTATTTAACCTTTTTTATATCATTTAGGCTATTTCAGTTTTAAAAGAATTGGAAAAAGATAATTACCATGTTACTCTGATCTCTCCTCAGTAGGTTTATTGTTAATCATATAGTAACAATATGATAATGTATCTTGTAACATACTAAAATTATCTAAATTTTTTTTATCTCGTTAGAAATTACTTTCTTTTCACGTAATTATTAATTTTTTATCTATACGTCCCATCATATATACGTGTGTTTATTTTATGGTAGTTAAAAAACAACAACTAAGATTTGTTATAAACCAAATTTAGACCTTTACTTCCATCTGCAACAGTTGGAACACTTGAGACTAGGTATATTATTTATTTTATTTATTACTTTACTTTTTTAAACAATCTTATTATTATTATAATTATAATTATTATACTAATCATTTCTAGATAATTTAGATCACTTTTAGAGCCAATTAGAAGTATAGTCAAAGGAATAGATGCACATTATTTGGAAGCTACTGCGACAGATATTTGTTTTGATGAAAGACTTGTAGAGGTTAAACCAACCGGGGACTTCTCGCAATCTTTTTATGTTCCTTACGATAAAGTAATATATTTTTAATTAATTATTCTCATAATTTATATGCGTGTGTAATTATTTATTGTATAGTTTTTTTAAAGCTTATAATCGCTGTAGGTTCTCAATCAATTACTCATGGAATTGAAGGAATCGAACATTGTCACTTTTTAAAAACAGTAAATGATGCTCGTAAATTAAGAAAAACAATTATTCGTAATTTTGAAATGGCTTCTTTACCAACAACTTCACCCGAAGAGAAGAAAAGACTTTTAAGTTTTGTTGTCTGCGGTGGAGGTATGTATAATTATAACTTGTTATTTGTTTCTGTTTTATTAAGGAAATGACTAATGTTTTTTTGGGGGGGTTATACAAATACAATCGAATCCTAAAGGACCAACTGGTAAATTTTTAATAATTTTTCTTTTAAAATCTATTAATCTTTCTGTGCATTTTATTAAATAGAGCATCTTTCCTTTTAATTTTAATATTTTAGGTGTGGAATTTGCTGCCGAATTACATGACTTTTTGAATGAAGATTTAGTCAGATATGTAAGTTTTCCTTTTCCTTAAAAAAATTTTATTTGTTATAAACATTTTAAATCTTTATATATATATTATTTAATTTTAATAGTTCCCAGCTGTTCTTAGAAATGAAGTGAAAGTTAGCATTATTCAAAGTCAAGATCATATATTAAATACATATGATGAAAAGATTAGTAAATTTGCCGAGGTACTGTACTTACTTACTATGTTATTGACCGGGGGGATTTTTTTAAAAAAAGTTGGTTTTATTTATGATATATATTTTATTTTATATAGAGTAAATTTCAACGTGATAACATCAATGTGATCACAAATGCTCGTGTTCAAAAAATCGAACCAAATCAAATTGTTTATAAAATGAAAAAAGGGGATAAAGAAGAAAGACTTGATTATGGATTGTGTCTCTGGTCAACTGGAATTTGTAAGAATCTTGTTTGCAAATTTTTTTAAAATTTATAATAATAATAACAATTACTAATAAGATCCTCACTGTCAACAACAAAACAACAACAACAACAACAACAACAACAACAACAACAATAATATTTAGCAATGAACCCTTTAACGAAATTGATATCAGACAAACTAGAGCCGCAAAAAAATACACGTGCCCTTATTACAGATAATAGACTTCGTCTTAAGGGTGCACCTGATTCTAGTGTATATGCGATTGGGGATTGTTCCACTATCGAAAATCCAAAATTAGTTCAAAATTTAATGCAATTTTTTATTGATGCTGACACAGACAAAAATAATTGTTTGAGTTACAACGAGTTTCATGAATTAGCCAAAAAAATATCAAGACGTTACCCAATTACCTCTAATCATTTAAAGAAAGCTGATTCATTATTTGCTCGATATGATATAGATAAAAGTGGTAAATAATAAATGTTCTTTATGAAAAAAATTATATTTTTTACATTCATATTAATTTTTTTTAATTATAAATTATTATTAGGCACTCTTGAACTGGATGAATTACAAGCAATGTTGAATGATATTGATAAACAACTTACTGCTTTACCTGCGGTTTGTACTGATTGTTTTTTTTCGAAACAAAATTTTTTTCCTTTCATAATATATTCCTTTTCTTTTTTAAAAAAAAAAAAAAATAAAGACAGCACAAGTTGCTCATCAACAAGGCAAATATTTAGGCAAAAAATTAAATAGTCTAGCACTGGCATCAAAAACCAATGTACTACCAACGCCATTGGATTATTCAACAGATACTGATAATCCCGCGCCGGACACTGATGATCGATTAGCACCATTCAACTATGCTCATTTGGGCTCGCTTGCATATATTGGTAATGCAGCCGTAGCAGACTTTGGTATGGGTTGGACTTGGATGGGTAATTGGTCCGCTGTATATCTTTGGAGAAGTATATATCTGAGTGAACAAGTTTCATTTAGAACTAGGACATTGTTGGCTATTGATTGGTCAAAGGTGAGCTTTTAATTACAATAATGAATTACATGCATTTACTATATATTAATTTTTTCCTTTTTTTTTTTTTTGAAAAATGATGTAAATAGCGATTCTTATTTGGTAGAGATATTTCAAGCTTTTGAAATATTATATTTATTTATTCTTTTTCTTGTTGAAAGAAACAGAATTCAATCTTATATTTGTGAAATCATTTAATTCAATGTCTATAATTATTTATGTAATATAATTTAATTTAATTCTAATAATATTCACTTTAAATATATATATATATATACTTCAACAGCTTCTGTCTCTTACCTCAATAGTATAATCCAATAAAATTTTTTCCCTTATTTACTCGATTAAACTAGAATGGATAATAGTTTACATACAAGATCCCTTGACTTAAAAATAATTAATAATATTTCTATTTAATAATTTTTTAAAGAAATTACTAAATATGACATTTCTAAGGGGTAAAGTATATAAATTTTTTAATTATTGATATATGTAGATTAGATTAGAGATGATTCATAAAATGGCAATGTTTATATTTTTTTGTTGTTCAATATTGATATTGATGATGTTGATATTGACCGTGTTGACAATCCCTTTGGATATCAGACGTCATATACACACACATTTATAGTTTTACTACGGCTCTATAACAAAGGTCACATGATCGTTGTTTAGTATTCAGGGAATGATGCAGATGATACCCCTGAATGTTATTTAATGATGTCAGAATTCTAACCCTTAAAATAAGCCTGAAGTTGGAAAATATAAATATAAATAACCCTTCTAGAGAAAAAGTGGCATGATTGAATTGACGCAAGGATGTATTAATCCAGAGAAGAAGATATTCAAACCTTCAATTTGTTGATCTTTTGAAGGAAATGTTATTCCAATAGTGGCAGTGCGGTGACGATGATGATAAATTATTAGATCAGACGGATAATTTTTACATTTAATATTATTTTATTAAATTTTTATTTTGACACATAAATATTGACGTGAAGGAGAGCTCACTATATCGTAAGTATGCAGAAAGGTCAGGGTCTATTATAAGCAGTGTGACTACATTAGGAATACAAGGTTATCTGCATCGTGGAAAAAAGCCAACATTGCTGTATCAGGAAAACAAGACGTATTACTTCAATATTGGTTAGATTTGCATGCATGTGCTGCAAGTTACACATTTGGTATGGAACTTGCCGAGGGATATTTACTTCAAAGAATAATAATCATTTAGAATTACAATAGCTTTATACCTACCGCTCTAGCCAACAAACCGATTTTGTTATTGATTCTTTCCCTTCGGGGAAATAGATTCATTTGATTTGTTTTTTAATATAGTTTGCTTTATTTTCTCACTAAATTGCTAAACAAAATACGTCGAAAGCAGACCCCGAAAATTATATGGGCTGGTTAAAAAAGTATTAATTGTTTTCGCGTGGTTTTGTCCGAAAGTATCGTTCATTATTGCTTCTTTGTTATTTTTTAAATCATGATATATAATAGTACAAAATTTAAAATAAAAACTTTGTCTTCCTAACCACATTGGGACAAAATTATACATATTATATAATATATTTACGTAAATCCCGTGTCTTTGTCAATAATCTACGTAGATAAACATATATTCTATGCAAATCCCTGTTGTTTTCAATATTTCACGCAGGGTCTACGTAATTGTGAATTAGTTTTTACTGTTTTCCGGATATTAAGCGTTATGAACTGTGTTGTTTTTACCGTCAATTTTACTTGATCAATTGATGTAATTATATTTATTGTTTTCTAATACATAGCTGATAAATTCATTGGTCCTTTGTGCATATTATTTCTTTCCATTTTTGGTATATATTCTTTTATATGTTTGTGTCAGCTTTCGCAACGTTTGATTAGGGCTTCTATTCGAATAAGGTTTATTCGAATTATCCACTTTATTCGCTATTAATATTAATATTAATATTAATTTTCTTATTCGAATTACATTGAAAGTTTATTCGAATAAATTTTAATATAAAACGAATAATTCGAATAAGAAAATTGATTCGAATAAGGAAATTAATTCGAATAAAAAATTGATTCGAATAAGAAAATTGATTCGAATAAGAAAATTGATTCGAATAAGAGAATTAATTTTGAATAAAGCAAATAATTCGAAAAATTAATTCGGATAAAAAAAATAATTAAGGTCCAGTTTAAATTCAAGTTCACTGGAAAGATTGCTATTTATTAAAAGAAACATGAATCTTGTTTCAGTCTTTCCTTACTAGTTTCATTTTTAATTTCAATTTTTATAATAATAAACCTTGTTGTATATATAGTTTGAATATTTAAGTAATTGAACAACCCATGATTCCAAATAATCTAATAAAATGAATGAACAAACCCCAAGATTCCAATAATGAATAAAACAAATAATTCGAATAAAGTGAATTAAATTTTTAATATTAATTCGAATAAATTTTTTAATTCGAATTAAAGATCAACTGTATTAGTATTAGTATTAGTATTACGAATAGAAGCCCTACATTTGATGCAGGTTTCTTTATTCTGAAAACTGTGCCAAATTTCGCCCGTATGACTCGGCCAATAAAATCGAACATAAATCACATGACATATTTGTTACTAGAAAACGAAAGAGGCGAATTCATTTTGGTCTAGGATAAAGATATTGGAAACAAAACTAGCTTCAGAAAGGATCCGAGTCAAATGATATTGATCCCTCAAAGTCAAATTATCCACAGTGGATGCTTGAAAATCACAGAGTTGGATCACTTGAAGCCTGATTTAGCTCGAAAACCTCAGAGATGAACACCTTGACTATGTTGAGAGAGATAGTAGTGATATCGATTATATGGTTCATACACAAATCCATTTGGAATACAAAAAAAAGAATAAGTAGAAAAAATCACGCACTAAACTGATGTTAGCATGTACCCCGATCTTATGGTAGCTGTGTGGTAATCATCTAATCATGCTCGAATCTCGAACCATCATTTTTTCTCGCACATTAAAACTCGCCAAGGCTTATCTCATCTGAATATGATAAATAGGGATTGTTATATGATGTCTGGATATCGATAACAACAAAGTAATTTTTATTACTTCTGAGGATGCACTTAATATTATCCAATGATCCGTTAGAGTTGTCGTTGGTCAAAATGTTTCTTCGAATTATTTTATAATTTGAAATTTAGGCTGAAATGCCTAATACTAATATTAAACGATCTCGAAATACCAAAATATTGTCAAAATATACCTTTTCAGATTCAAGAGGACATTGATTGAATGCTAGCCCTATAAAAATAATAATAACGTATGGAATTTCTGTATGTTAAACACGTTCTAAAAAAAATAAACATATTTTTTATGTGAATTGGAAGATTTACTCTTTTTTAAATTTAGACATCAATTAATGAGTTTATAATTAAATCAGTAAGATTTGATTATTTTGTTACTTATTAATTAATAGGTGTGAGATAGGTGCGGAATGTGCAACATACTGAAAGGATAATTTTTGATTCTGCATAAAACATACGGAATAGGTATCAAGATTAAGCAAGACCAAAAATCTAATAAGAAACTTCAGTGGTATGAAAAGTCTTATACTGATATTTATGCTATATTTCAGAAAAAGAATGATCGATGATCAAGAAAATTTTGATACCAGCCCACAAAATAAATGGAAAGTTCTTCTCATTGAAAGGTTGCCAAGTGAGGTTATCCCACTAAAAGATACAGAATCCTTCAAAATTGAGTTTCTTGCTGAATATAGTAAATCTTCTACACCCGGACCTAAAAAAGTCCTGCCAAATGTCTGGATTCTTAGTGTAATGCCAAAAAATAGCCACAACATCAGAGCAATGATGACAAAGCTACGCATGAATGAATTCATAGACAGCTTATTATCTGAAGAATCCCAGCAGAGAGCCTGCTCCTGAGCCAATTACCGAGCCTGAACTCATTATATATAAGGATGATCAACTTGAAAGAATGTATGAGGATGCAAGGTGTTGTTTGGAAGAATTTAACAATGATCCTGATGACTTTGGTTGGAATTGTATTATTGATCATAATAATGTAATATGTATGCATGTTTATTTGTGTGATTAACCAAACTCGATTAATTAGCATTCATTTTTCTTTGCGAGGGGAATTCTTGACATAAATATGCATTTACATTGCTTTATCTCTCTGCATTATCAATTCAAAGAAAACGTTTAAAAAAGGGCAGTATATAGATTTTATTAACATTTACGAAATATTCTTGTTATCATAATTTGCATAGTTTTATATTTTTTTTTTACTACAAATTACTAAACATGCCCACATCATCTGTTTCATCAGGTGAATTTCTAAAAAATGAACCTCTTAATCAAATCACAATTTCCAAGTGTTGCATAAATATTGGAAAGATGTGGAGTGAATAAAGAAGAAGTAGATTGCATGCAAGTTTTGGAAGTTTTGAGAAAATTGGCAGATGAAAGTTCTGATGAGAGTTGTAAGCAACACCTTTTGACATTGCAAGACATGGAGAAGGTATTAATTTATTACCGTTTGAATCTGAATATGATTTAATGCAGATATGATGTTTATACTTTTGGTGTTGAGTAAGTGGATATTTCGCATTCAGTGCGATGAGTTTCTGCATCATTTCACTATTTCAGTCAGGAATTTTGCTATAAATGGTATTGCAGTTTTTGGGGAAGATCATCATTCTAGAAAAATCAAATAAATTCTAAAAATTATGTGTTACAATAAAAATTTTTATAAATAAATCAACGTAAATAATGGTTTACATTCAA
>CAUDNR010004599.1:8131-45068 GCA_958430865.1 Entrophospora sp. SA101 | reverse complement strand
GTAAGTATTATATTATAAATTAACTTTTACAACACAAAATAAACTTTATTAAAACATCATCTAATTAAATAATTTTATTATTTTATTTCTTTATAATAACCAGCTAGTAAGTACTATATTATAAATTGACTTTTACAATACAAAGTAAACATCATTTAATTAAATAATTTTATTTTTTATTTCTTTATAATAACCAGGGGGTAAGTATTATATTATAAATTAACTTTTACAACACAAAATAAACTTTATCTTCAACATCATCTAATTAATAATTTTATTTTTTATTTATAGATTGTAAGTATTATATTATAAATTAACTTTACAAAACAAAATAAACTTTATCAAAAGATCATCTAATTAAATAATTTTATTTTTTATTTCTTTATAATAACCAGTTAGTAAGTATTATATTATAAATTAACTTTTACAACACAAAATAAACTTTATCATTAAATAATTTTATTTTTTATTTCTTTATAATAACCAGCTAGTAAGTATTATAAATCAACTTTTATAATTTTTATAATTTTTATATTTAATCAATAAGTTAATTTTTCTTTATTTATAATAACCAGCTGGTTAGTATATTATAAATTACACAAAATAAATTTTATTAAAACATCATATAATTAATAAATCTTTATAATAACCAGGGAGTAAGTATCATATTATGAAATTAACTTTTACAACACAAAATAAATTTTATTAAAACATCAACTAATTAATAAACTTATTTTCCAGCATGTAAGTAACTTCTATAATATAAAATAAAATTTATAACATCAACTATTAAATAAATTTTATTTCTTCATAATAACTAGCTGGTAAATATTATGTTATATTATAAAATAACTTTTACAACACAAAATAAATTATCAAAACCTTGTCTAATCAAATAATTTATAATTTTATCTTTTTTACAATTTTCACTTGGAATGAATGTCTATTTTTTATTATGCTGAAAAATAATTCTATTTTATAAGATAATACTAAGGGTTTTAAAGAAAGAAAGAAAAAATATGGAATCTGTTCTGTTTGTGCAAGATATAATACTAATTACCAGTGGTGTCAATCATGTGATCCCAAATTGTTAGCTCGAAGTTGGACTAGCAGTGGTAATGAAAAATTGGATGAAATAATTAGAAATACACAGCTTGAAGCCAAAGGATTTGATAGTTATCATTATCTTGAATGGATTCCTTATAACAAACTCATAGTTGAAGAAGGAATAGGTGAAGGTGGTTTTGCAACTGTGTATAAGTGTTACTGGTTAAATGGTCCTAGATATGTTTATGAAAATAAAAGATATTATTGTGAAGGTGGTCATGTAGCATTAAAAAAGGTTAAAAACTCACAAAACATTTCTGAAGAGTTTTTGAAAGAGGTAAATAATTTGATATAATTAATTAACAATTAATGATTTTAAATCATAAATTAAATTTTATTAATTTTCATAAAGCTTCAAAATCACATTAAGTTTATAGGACCTTATCACAAGGGTATTGTTAATATTTATGGCATTTCACAAGATCCAAATACAAAAGAATATGCTCTCATAATGAGATATGCAGATGAAGGAGATTTTAGAAAATATTTAAAATCATCTATTACAGGATGGAATGATAAAATCAAAAGACTTTATAACATCATCTCAAGTTTAAACACATTTCATCAAGAAAAACTTACACATGGTGATCTTCACAGTGGTAATATTTTATATTTTGATTATTTACACCAGGCAATGATTCAGATTTAGGGTTATCAAGCCCAACTAATCAAAAAATATCAAGTAAAAGTGGTATATTTGGAGTACTGCCATATATTGCACCAGAGGTATTAAATAAGAAACCTTATACACAAAAATCTGACATCTATAGCTTTGGGATTTTAATGTCAGAAACATCAACACATCAACAGCCATTCAAAGATCAACCACATGATATAAATCTTGCTTTCAAGATCTGTGGTGGATTAAGGCCTAGTTTTTCAGATAATACTCCAGAATGTTATATTAAGTTAACATGCAAATGCATGGATGCTGGATCCTAAAAAAAGACCAACAGCAGATGAAATTTTAAAAATTATTACTTTTTGGAAGGATGCAATTGAATCTAATATTTCTAGTTATTCTGAAGAACAGCTTGATGAATTAGAAAAATTGAGAAAAATATTTAAGGATGCAGATAAAAACCCATTTAACCCTTCAACAATTTCAGCAATTGTTCATCCAAGTGCTATTTATACAAGTAGATTATTAAATTTTACAAATCTTCCTCAACTTGTAAATTCCAACAAAGTTACAATTATTAGTAACAATAATGGTGATTATCCAATTTATTGTTATATATTTAACCTTAATGATCTATTAATGATATTTTAAATTATATATTTAAATTATAGAATCTAAACAAATTGAATTAAGTATGCCAGATTCTAAACAAATTGAATTAACTATACCAGAATAAATCATTGGAATTTTCACTTAGTCTCTTGGGGGTGTTGCATGGTGAACAAACACCTTTTATTAATGTTAAAAAATTTTTCAATGATCAATCAAAACTTTATATTTTGTCTATGTATTACTTTTATATATTGTTTAATATTTTATTTCAATTTGTATTTTTATCACCTGTGGTTGGTTTGGTCTAAAGACCTCCTATTGATGTGTCATATGTTCAGATTTCAAAAAATGTGATTTTGTGATTCACTCAAAAATGCAATAAAATTTTTCAAAAAGGGTTTCAGGTGATTTCGGTTAAAAATTTATTTTATTTACTGCCAAATTTAGATATGATTATCAAGTATTAGACTAAATTTAGCAATGAACCCAGCGCTCATATTCCTCATGAGCAAACAGAAGGCCGTTCTGGTAACACGAAATTTAACCCCTGCAATTGTTGATTGACCAATCAAAAATCGTGAATTTGATAATGTAAAAATAAATGTTGGTTTAATTCATTTTGTCAACAATCATTTCAACAACAATTGTTAGATTGACAAATGGTTCGAATTTAAGAAGTTGGAAGCAACCATGAAACAAACCTTTGAAATAGTCTAATAAATTAAATTGTATTGATTTTATTATATATTAATATATAAATATGTAATTGGTTTCATGCAAGATATTAATGCAGGTAAAAATTTCACTATAAAGATAACGCATATCAAAAAGTCTTCAAAAAAGTATGACGCGTATTGAATAGATTTGCCAGAAATTTTAGATTTATTTGATAGTTTTGAAGAAGTAGGGGAAGTTTTTGTTTCTGTTGTTGTTGATGATGGAGGTTTAGGTTTATTAAGGGTCCGTGATTTTTTGTTATTTTAAAAGGTATTCTAGAAGGTTGTAGTGTGGTAGATGTAAGAGTGACGAATGTTGATGTGGGTGTAGAAGATGAATCGACGTCATCAATCTGTGTCATCTGTGATTGTTGTGATATTATTGTTGTCTGGGTTGTTGCCGTTGTTATCATTGTCGAGGATCACTTTTAATCATGACAAATTTGATTATAAACATTCAATTGTGTTGTAAAACGGGAAATGATTTAGGAAAATAAAATCGGAAAAACTGATCAAGTATTACAATAATAATAAAATAATAAACAATGGAGATATAAACATCCTAACATTCTTATACTAAAATATGTAACCGACCTTTAATCCTCAGATTTAATTTAAACGAAAGAATTTAAATGATTGGATCACTTTAGAAATAACTTGAAAATAATTCTACACGGAAGGTTCAAGTGATACATTTAATTAGAATAAATTAGGATTTCAAAGAAATCGGAGAACTAGATGATAGAACCTTTAACATACATAATGTTGTAATTTTCTTAACTTCATCTATCATCATTATAAATCATAATATTAATCATCTTTATAATCAATTAATTAATCAATCATATTAATAGTTGTTTAATAAATAACACTGTCTCATTGTCTTTGTGTATTCTTCGATATTATATTTTCATAATGATAATAAATCTATCTCTAACAATAAATTCATACTAATCCCGTGCATAATAATTTATCTCTCATTTTATATTTGACACTATATTATTATTATTATTTTACCAGAGGGATGCTTTTTATAAGTATAGTTGTATATATCTATTTATTTTCTTTTATTTTTATTTTAGAGTAGCTTAGGTCAAGGCCTAAGAATAGTGAAATCCTAGCTAGGTGAGGCCAGCCAATACACAAAGGAGCAAAGCCCGACGAACTCAGGCTAAATAATCAAAGAGTAAAGCTCAACATACTAAGGCGGATATTATAAATATATTATAAATATATTGGGAACGTGATGGCTCAGGCAGATAACAAAAAGAACTGCAGAGAAAACATTACTGGAGGGGAATAAAAATGTGAATTAATAGACAAAGAGCTAGCTATTAATAACACAAACAAGGAAAGCAATTGCAATTGAGATTAAAAATATCAAGGAGCATTCGATTATAACTGTATAGATAAAAGAAAAATATTATTATAAATAAAATATTGAGATTTACTGTAAGAAGCAGATTTCAATCTCACAATATTAATATAGGATATGCAGGTTATGTATGTAAAATCATAATCTTTTGTTTTTGTGTAAAAGAGCGAATAAATTCAATTATTTTAATAATGGTGTTGATATAACATTAAAAAAAATTCAATATCAATAAAATAATAAAATATTTAATATTCAATTCATTAATCTGTTAATGACTCATAAAATTTCTTTACTTTTCATGATCCATTATTTTTTCTCTTGTGAAGTTTAAAACCTGCAATGATTCTATCGAGACAAAGTAACATATGCTTGCCCTATTTACAAAAAAAAACAACATAATAATTTATTTATTTATTTGTAATAATAGTTATACTATCATTATTGTGAATATATATATATATACCTTTCTCAAAAACTTCTTTTAATCAATTTTTACTCTTTCCAGCATTTGGCCTCAAGCAAGTATAAGATGAGTCTAATATTACATTAAATATATAATAAATACATGCATATATATATTAAAAAAAAAAAAGCTATACACATATAAATACAAAAATACCTACTTGTTGTGTTGTCTACTTGCTAATACAACATTACCAGTCTCCACTCAGCTTCAAAAACAACCAATTCTTTATTTTCAGTAAATCTAACTATTGGCAATGTTTCATTTTCCTTGTCAGACTCCACAATCTCATCGTCACCATTATAATATTTTTTTCAAGTAGCTTTTGAATAAAACCAATAATAATACCTCTACTCTCATTAGCTAAATCCTATATTGATGTTTTTAATAAGCATTACTTGTGCACCACATTTTAATTTCAATTTATTTGGCACCAAGCAATCTTTAATAAGCGTCTTTAATTGACCAATTTCTTCTGGTTCATAGTCTTTGGCATGATATATATGTGGTTTATTCTGAATTTTACTTAAAACACAAGATTTGCACTAGTAACCATCAGTTTTGAATATGTTGTAATTTAACAAGCAAACAAACAAACAAATATTATTATATAAGTATACTATATATATTAATACAGTCAAACCTTGTCATAACGGATTTCGATCTAGTACAAATTTAGAAGGTATCTGTAGAAATATCCAATCAAATACAATATTTCTGCATATACTTTCTAAATTTGTACTAGATCGAAATCCGTTATGACAAGGTTTGACTGTATCATGAATATTGTTCAACTTACAATTCTGTAACCTGAATTCCATCATTAGGATATTGTGATGGAGTTTTTAATCTATCCATGATTTCCAATGTTTTTTTGGTCACAATGCCCAATCTAATCTCATTTAACACACAATAAAATCTATAGAATTAGAATTAAAAATTAGATCAATTTATCAAATAGATGAATTAATAATAATAATAAATATCTATTTTTTGCCAAACTCCTAAAAATTGTTGATAATTCTATTATATGTTTTATACATTTACCCAATGAGTTCAATTCATAACAAAATTTAACATTACAGCCTTTAGAAACTGGTGATTATTAACTAATAAATAAAATATACAAATATATTTGTGTAAACATTAAAAAAAACACCTCCAAAAATCATTAATCATTAAATATCAATCAATATAACATATGTTATTATTATAACTTACTAATATTCCACCAATGGTCTATGATTATTGTGAATAGTTTGTGCAATTTCTTCCAGTTTATCAAATAAGTCCCCATCAAACGTTGAGACTATATCATAAATTATAAGATAATTAAATAATTAATAAATAATCAAATGATGATTATTATTATTTTCCATCAATCAGATAAAAAACCTATTATACCTTCATCAATAACAAATGCTTCAATAGATTGCCATCGGAAATGATGGATTTTTGATTTTTTAATTTTTTCAATAAGCTCCTTTGTTGATTCAGCGTTTAGTCCTATGACTGCAAAAGAGTGTAAAGTTGTGCCAGTGATATTAACTGCTGCTATGCTAGTTGTAAGCAGTTATGGAAATCTTTTCAACTCCATAAATGTTTTTAAGAGCTATGATTTTTAATAGTAGAAGACTTTTTCCAGTTCCTGCAGAACCAGTGAAAAGACATTCTCACGTTTATTGACCACGAGTCATAAACGAATTGTTGTTTTTCTGATAACTTCACATCTATTGATAGGTTATCATATTTAAATAAATTGATAAAGGATCTTGTTGTTGTTGTTGTTGTTGTTGTTGTTGTTGTTGTTGTTGTTGTTGTTGTTGTTGATCTTGATCTCGTTGTTGAGATGAACAATCTTTACTTTATCTTTTTTAACTTGACTGTCATATTGTAAGAAAAAGAACGTGAATAATGACAAGTATTATTATTAGTTAACTAGAGTGACGACGAGTGGTGATAACTACCACCATTCTTATGATAAACACTTACTCAGTAATCCCAGTAGCAAATTCTTGCTTTTTTTTTTGGGCGGTAAGATTTTTTTTTATCTTTTTTATCCTCATTATCTTCTTCGTCTTTAATCAAGAAAGCGGTAGCATCTTTTTTATCCTCATTATCCTCTTCATCTTTAATGAAGAAGCATTTTTAAAAATTGCTGAATCAATATAATTTTGTTTTTAGAAAAACAATTTATTTTTCAATGACAAAATGTGAGTGTTGTTGTTTAGTATGGTTTGGATCTGAAGACATGTTAATGACAAAGATACTTTTTTTTATTTGTATTGATTGATATATGTCTTTTTTACTTTTTTTTTATTTGTTACGAATATTTTAATTGGAATTCTGTTTATAAATTAATCATTTCCATAAATTCTCTAATTTTTATTTGACCAATTGAACTTGTTATTTAAATGGGGTAGGGTTGTTGGTGAGCAGGGTGTGCCACAAACAAGACAGCAACCCAAGACCCAGGGGAAAATCCAAAACAACAATCCAGTTTGCAACCTCCCGAGTTGGGAATTTTGAACCAGTCTTAGGTACTTAACTTTATTCTAGAGGGTATGACACAAATTACCATTGAACAAGTACCAGCTATCAGTGATCAATGCTCATATGATAACAGTCAAGCCTGGTCTGAGAGGAAGATATGGGAAAGTTTTATCCAAAGCCTTCCAACATGTCTAACCCTCCTTCACCTGTGGAAAAAAAATCCATGCTGCCGAATTGTGCTTAATTGCATCGCGATTGCATGTTTGTGATAGAAACTTTTAATTAAATCTGACACCTGTGATTAATATCAGATTTATTTATATTCATTTTAAGTATACATGGAAAGGAAAAATACTTTTTTGATCCTCCAGTCAACCTGGTCCAAGAAGGAATAGACTTATTTTTGTGAATCCTAAAGATCTGGCTATACACATTGTTAAAAGTTTTATTTATACACAGCTTTGATATTACTACTATTTGAGCGATATAATTGTTTGTTATGTCAATTATAACATTAAATATATTGAATAATAATCATGACCATCATGAAGATTTGATGGATGGAGACATTCACATACAAGGAAATGGTTAAACAGCTAAGTCATGTTTGTTTTTATTAAAGATATATAATTAATTATATAATAAAAAATTGCAAGACTGCATCACTATGTCAATCAAGATATCAAGTTGTTATGTTTGTGCATTATTTAAAATTCTTTTGTGCTAATTTAGGGTCCCATCTTTCTTTGCTTATATAATAATCTATTGGTTCTCTTTTTACTGGTTGAATGATGCCAAATTGGGTAATGAGGTATCAGTAAATATCAGAATCTGATATCTGACTGATATTCTTAAAAAAATAATCAAGGTATTGGCATATTGATAAGTTAATAAGATTCTTAGTATTTTTATCATATTGTCTAAAAGCCTATTAGTAAATGTTGAAAGTGCCGATATTTATCAGATATTCTTCTAAAATTAATCCTATTTTTTAGTTAATTATTGGCTTAATTTAATAAACCAATAGCTCTTTTATATTGTAATTAAGTTATTGGTTAAACATTTCTAAAGCTCTTTGTACTAAAATAATATCATAATCTTTAACAGTAGTTAGGGTCTATTCGAATAAAAAAATAAAACGAACGAACAAAACGAACAGAACGAACAAAACGAACAAAACGAACAAAAACGAACAAAAACGAACAAAACAAATAAAGCGAAATTTGTAATACGAATAGAAACCATGCATTAATATTAAAATCAAAAAACAACAATAAATTAGGGCTTCTGTTCGAATAAGGTTTATTAGAATTATTCATTTTATTCGTTATGAATTTAAGTATTCAATTACATTGAAAGTTTATTCGAATAAAACTAATAAATTTTTTAATATTAATATTGATATTAATTCATAAAATTAATGGTTCGAATAAATTTTTTAATTCATTCAAATAAAATGAATAATAATAATAATAATAATAAAGTCCTTGAAATAGTGATAATAATAAATAATAGTAGCTGATATTTTCCTTAAGCCATAGTACTAGCAATTATTGTTTATATTATTTTGTTAGACCTATATTTTATAAAATGAATAAACTAGTAATTTGAATAAAATGAATAAAAAAACGTATAAATTTTTATATGAATATAACGGATAATTTTAATTCGAATAAAACTAATAATTCGAATAAATTTTTTAATTCGAAACCCTACAATAAATAAACAAATAACTTTTATTGCGAAACAATTAATTTTGTTCCTTTGATGATGTTAATGATTGAATCAATCACACAAGTAGTATATAGTCAATTTAAGCAGCATTGTTTTTAAAGAAATTATTCAAAATGATATTATTAAATGTATAAAGTTTAATGATTTTTAATGTTGCAAATTTTTTTGATACATCAACCTAAGTCTAAAACAAAACAGGATAAATTTATTATTTATCAAAAAAGAAATAAAAAAACTTTAAAGTATATAAATTATAGTAGATTCAAATAGATCAAATGGTACACTACAGCAAATTTCGGAGAATCAATTACGTGAAACCACACCAAAAAGTCTTCAAATTTTTTTGATGTAAATTATTTATCAACAAATATTTCCTTAACACTCAAGATAAAAAACTTTTGGATGAGTTTGCCAACCAACAATTGGTAAAATTATAAATTTATATAAGTATTAGTAACTAACTATTGACTACAAGTTTTATTGTATGTTAAATATGTTAAATAATAAAATCTTGCATATTAATATTAATTATGCAAATAATCAAAAAAATATCAATCATTGATATTATTAATTATCATTACCATCATCATCACTCTCATCATTCTCATTATTCTTATTATGATTTTTTTTTAATTTTTTCACAATTTTCTCCAATCCATCAAGTTTTTCTCCCAACTCCTCGATTCTTTCCTCCAGTCTATCGTAACTTCTTTTCAACGATGAATAATTGTATTGTATTATTAAATTATTTGATGCTAATTCATTGTCGTGCTTTCTTAGATTTTTAATATCCTTTGAAAGCTTTTTTATAATTTTATTATTATTCCCAACATCATCATCGTCACCATCATTGTCAGTTATTGTTGATATGTTTGATGTCATTGATAATGTGTTTGGTTCAATAATTTGCGGAAATAATAAGTATGGAGTGGATTGAATGTATTTGCCAGAAATTTTAGATTTATTTGATGGTTTTGAAGAAGTAGGGGAAGTTTTTGTTTCTAATGATGGAGATTTAGGTTTTATTAAGGGTCTGTGATTTTTTGTTATTTTAAAGGGTATTCTAGAAGATGTTATCATGGGTATTTTAGAATAAACTGAAGATGATGATTTCGAGGATTCAGAAGAAGAAGAGGATATTCTAGATGAGTGAATTGGTATTTTGGATGACAATGTTGTTGTTTTAAATGATGTTATTGCAGATTGTGTTAATTCTGACGGAACTTCTAAATTTCTTTGATTAGAAGTTGTTGTTGTTGATGTTGATGTTATTATTGGTGCAGGAGCAAGTGTAGATTCCGAAACTATTGTTGAATTTGATTCAATTGTTGATGCTGACAAATCCGACATGTTGTTATTTAAAGCTTCTATTGGAGTTGGAGTAGGTATAGGTGTAGCGGTGGTAGATGTAAGAGCGACGAATGTAGGTGTGGGCGCAGAATATGAATCGACGTCATCAATCTGTGTAATTTGTTTGTCATCTGTGATTGTTGTAATATTATTGTTGTCTGGGTTGTTGCTGTTGTTATCATTGTCGAAGTTTAAATTGTTGTTTGTAAAGATGATGATGTTACTACCAGTTGTTGATTCAATATCAACGTCAGCGCTAACATTATCAATATCAATATCATTATTATTTTCAGTCGGCGGATCAACCCAACGAAAATAGCCGCAATCATTTCGATTTAAATGTGAATATGTGCCATTATAATTGAGGCAACATGCAAACCGTCTACCAACATTAGGATGCTTCCTGGACAAATATATTTTCGCTGGCATTTCATGCCGACAAATATATCTAATGTTTGGATGTGGTGAATATAAACCCGTTCTTGTTGTTCCTGTTGTCATTGATGGTGCTGTTGTTGGGGGTGAAGAAGATGATGATGATGGTGGTGGTGGGGCTTCGTTGTTTATCGGTTGTTGACTATTTGACAATTTTTTTTTTTAAAGAAAATAAATTTGTTGAAAAAATCTAGTGAATTGTTAAAAATTAGAATTAAATTATCAATTGTGAATTGTTTTAAAATTTATTATTTTTATTATTGCCGATTTTCCCGTTTATGGAATGATCGTTAAATGTCACGTGACAAATCGAATTTTTGATTGGAAATTTTTTTTCAAAACTGCACTATACTCCCAATAAAAAAAATGAATGAAGGTATTTTTTTCTTGTACAGAAAATAACTATTTTAAAAATATGTAGTGATAGTAATAGTAAAAGGATTTTTACATCATAATTTAATATTTTGCTTATAATATTTAGCTAAATTCTATAAAGGTAAATTAACTTTTTACAACACAGAAAAACTTTATCTTCAACATCATCTAATTAAATATTTTTATTTTTATTTCTTTGTAATAACCAGGGAGTAAGCATTAAGTATTATAAATTAACCTTTACAACACAAAATAAACTTTATCTTCAACATCATCTAATTAAATAATTTTATTTTTTATTTTTTTATAATAACCAGCTGGTAAGTATTATATTATAAATTAACTTTTACAACACAAAATAAACTTTATCTTCAACATCATCTAATTAAATAATTTTATTTTTTATTTCTTTATAATAACCAGTTGGTAAGTATTATATTATAAATTAACTTTTACAACACAAAATAAACTTTATTAAAACATCATCTAATTAAATATTTTTATTTTTATTTATAGATTGTAAGTATTATATTATAAATTAATTTAACAACACAAAATAATTTTCATTAAAAGGACAACTAAATAAATTTATTTCTTATTTACAATAACCAGCTGGTAGGTATTGTATTGTATTATAAATTAACTTTTACAATTTTTATATCAGATTAATAAGTTTATTTTTCTTTATTTATAATAACCAGTTGGTAAGTAGTATTTTATGAATTTAAACAAAATAATTTATTAAAATATCATCTAATTAATTAATAAATCTTTATAACAATCAATAGGAAGTAAGTATTTATATAATTAAATTTTATAATTTTTATTAAAACACAAACTAATTAATAAATTTATTTTCTTGTAATAACCAGCATGTAAGTAACTTTTACAACACAAAATAAGTTTTTATAACATCTAATTAAATGTTTTTTGTTTCTTCATAATAACCAGCTGGTAAATATTATATTATATTATAAAATAACTTTCTCAGCACAAAGTAATTTTAATCATAATTTTGTCTAATTAAATAAAATTATTTTGTGTTTTATAATGACTAACAATTGAAGGTAAAATAATTTATAAATTTAATTCTTTAATAACTTTTAAATGAATATCTATTTTTATTATGTTGAAAAATAATTCTATTTTAATTGAATTTTTTTACAAAAAATTAATTATTTGAAATAATAAGATAATACTAAGGGGTTTAAAGAAAGAAAGAAAAAAAGAACATGGAATCTGTTCTGCTTGTGGAAGATATAATACTAATTACCAGTGGTGTCAATCATGTGATCCCAAATTGTTAGCTCAAAGTTGGACTAGCAGTGGTAATGAAAAATTAGATAATCTAATCAGATATACACAGCTTAAAGCAAAAGGATTTGATAGTTATTATTACCTTGAATGGGTTCCTTATGACCAACTCACAGTTAAAGAAGAATTAGGTAAAGGTGGTTTTGCAACTGTGCATAAGTGTTATTGGTCAAATGGTCCTAGGTATGTTTATGATAATGAAAGATATTATTGTATCAATAGTCTTGTAGCATTAAAAAAGGTTAAAAATTCACAAAATACTCCTGATGAGTTTTTAAAGGAGGTAAATAATTTGATATAATTAATTGACAATTAATGATTTTTAAACAGTATATTAAATTTTATTAATTTTCATAAAGCTTCGAAATCACATTAAATTTATAGGACCTTATCATAAAGGTATTGTTAATATTTATGGCATTTCACAAGATCCAAATACAAAAGAATATGTTCTCATAATGAGATATGCAGCTGGAGGAGACTTTAAGAAATATTTAAAATCAAATTATACAAGATGGAATGATAAAATTAAAAGACTTTATGATATTGTTTCAAGTTTAAACACATTTCATCAAGAAAAACTTACACATGGTGATCTTCACAGTGGTAATATTTTATATTTTGATTATTTACACCAGGCAATGATTCAGATTTAGGGTTATCAAGCCCAACTAATCAAAAAATATCAAGTAAAAGTGGTATATTTGGAGTACTGCCATATATTGCACCAGAGGTATTAAATAAGAAACCTTATACACAAAAATCTGACATCTATAGCTTTGGGATTTTAATGTCAGAAACATCAACACATCAACAGCCATTCAAAGATCAACCACATGATATAAATCTTGCTTTCAAGATCTGTGGTGGATTAAGGCCTAGTTTTTCAGATAATACTCCAGAATGTTATATTAAGTTAACATGCAAATGCATGGATGCTGGATCCTAAAAAAAGACCAACAGCAGATGAAATTTTAAAAATTATTACTTTTTGGAAGGATGCAATTGAATCTAATATTTCTAGTTATTCTGAAGAACAGCTTGATGAATTAGAAAAATTGAGAAAAATATTTAAGGATGCAGATAAAAACCCATTTAACCCTTCAACAATTTCAGCAATTGTTCATCCAAGTGCTATTTATACAAGTAGATTATTAAATTTTACAAATCTTCCTCAACTTGTAAATTCCAACAAAGTTACAATTATTAGTAACAATAATGGTGATTATCCAATTTATTGTTATATATTTAACCTTAATGATCTATTAATGATATTTTAAATTATATATTTAAATTATAGAATCTAAACAAATTGAATTAAGTATGCCAGATTCTAAACAAATTGAATTAACTATACCAGAATAAATCATTGGAATTTTCACTTAGTCTCTTGGGGGTGTTGCATGGTGAACAAACACCTTTTATTAATGTTAAAAAATTTTTCAATGATCAATCAAAACTTTATATTTTGTCTATGTATTACTTTTATATATTGTTTAATATTTTATTTCAATTTGTATTTTTATCACCTGTGGTTGGTTTGGTCTAAAGACCTCCTATTGATGTGTCATATGTTCAGATTTCAAAAAATGTGATTTTGTGATTCACTCAAAAATGCAATAAAATTTTTCAAAAAGGGTTTCAGGTGATTTCGGTTAAAAATTTATTTTATTTACTGCCAAATTTAGATATGATTATCAAGTATTAGACTAAATTTAGCAATGAACCCAGCGCTCATATTCCTCATGAGCAAACAGAAGGCCGTTCTGGTAACACGAAATTTAACCCCTGCAATTGTTGATTGACCAATCAAAAATCGTGAATTTGATAATGTAAAAATAAATGTTGGTTTAATTCATTTTGTCAACAATCATTTCAACAACAATTGTTAGATTGACAAATGGTTCGAATTTAAGAAGTTGGAAGCAACCATGAAACAAACCTTTGAAATAGTCTAATAAATTAAATTGTACTACTCAAAAATGTATTTAAAGGGTTAGTTTTTGACTTGTTTGAAGAATAACTCTCTTCTCAACTCTTCTCTTAACCATACCTTTCAATATAATAAAAATAGCCTTAATATAATGAATGTTGATGAAATGATTATAAGCACAACCAATTTAAGATATATGATTAAGACAAGGTATGGATGATGTATGAAAAAATCAAACAAATTTATTTAATAAAAAAAAAAATTTACAACCCAAAAAATGGTTTTTTTGTATGTTCTAATAAAATTTCCATTGTTGCTGCATCATCTGTTGCTGGCTCAAAATTACCCAGATCATCATCAACTGTATTTTTGTTATTTTGATAAATTCATTTTTTTTTAATCTTTTTGTTGTACTTTCTTTTATTTCAACTTGAAATTAGTCAGTCCAAGATATCAAACATTTAGATTTGCACCTTTGTAGACAATGATTGTGATAACCATATCCACACATAAGTACACTACAATTATTCAAATTAGCATAGTTAGTGAAATCACAATTAAGGTTGCCTGCTGAAACCTCTTAGTGACTGTCAAAACTCTGTTGAAACTTTAATAAACTATTAGTATATACCTTGTCAAACCTCTGACAATTGACAAAACTCTGGCAATTGACAAACCCCTAAATGTGAAACTCTGCCAAAACTCTAATAAATAATTAATGTGTAACCTGTCAAAACTCTGTCAATTGATTTCTGGGGGAGCTTCGCCCACAACCTTAATCACAATATATGTAATTGCAAAAAATGTTTGTAGGTGGTTTCCTAGAAGTAACAAAGTTTTAGTAATCAAAGGATACTGATTTCGTGCTTGATATGGTGGTAGTATCAGATTGTCTCTGGATATGAGTCTATGATAATCATCAACATTCAACATGAATGCACTTTTTGAATGTTTTGTAAGTGTATTATATACATATTTCTCATGTTCATCTGCAACTTGCTTCTTTTTATGATCTACTGCTCTTGATGTTATGGTTGCTCCAAGACTTGTACCTACTGAATCTAAATAGAATGCAAGGTCAAACTTAAAAGAGTTAATTTTTGTATTATTTAATGAAGCAAGAAGATAACATTACACTGCCCTCCAAAAAGTATTTGGATGATGTTTTTTGATAATTACACAAGATGCCACATAACGAATGTACATAAAATTTATACCATATATGGCTTAGGTTTTGGCGACTCTACATATAAATTTTCATTTTACTATCTTTCTTTTACGATTTTTAGTTAAAAAAACAAAACACCAAATAAATCGCGAGGATTATCTTTGTGAATTTTTAATAATTTTATGTTTCTCAAAATTTTATATTATAAAATTCAATAAAAATTTAATAGTTTGTAGTTTAGGTCCTCATAAATAAACGACTAAAACTTTATGTTCCTGTCACATGTGAGTTTTGTTATTAAAAATAAACTGATACCAATAAAATTGATTAGATCAAAAAAATTTCACAATTTTTTTTTGATTTTTAAAAATGGCAAAAAATTCAGGATTAACTGAAGCTGAGCAAGGAAAATTTTAGGTCTAAGAATAGCTGGTAGTTCTCTTGCAAAAATCGCAAACACACTTAATATTCCAAAGTCTACAGTTCATGACACTATCAAACATTATGAGAATGCCAAAAATTTAAAAAAAAATAAAATGATCATCATAAAATAAAATAAATATTGACCAGTGTTTGTTTTTTTTAACTAAAAATCATAAAAGAATGATAAAAATAACGAGATTTTTCACATAGGTTCTCCAAAACCTAAGCCACACTATGACATAAATTTTATGCACTTTTGTTATGTGGCATTTTGCATAATTATCAAAAAACATCATCTGAATACTTTTTGGAGGGCAGTGTATGAACACCAATAATCTCTTCATATGGTTCATTGTTTGTTCATTAGATTCAAATGGATGGGCTGCTAAATAGAGTTGGTCAAAAACCCCTTCAAGCTTGGTTCTATTCTTGGAGCAATTGTTGTATTTCATCAAAATCATATATATACAGTGTGTTTCAAAAAAAATGGCATGCATAATGTAAATTCATTTTGAAAAGTTTTGAAATAAAAAAATTTTTTCACATGATCAAAATGGTTGGATAACTTGTTTATGTGATAACCACATCATGAAAACGTGTTTTTTGATACACATATTGTTGCAAAAACTTTTATTGACAAAAAAAGAATTCATGCAATGGACTGGCCATCCAACAGTCCTGACCTTAACCCATTGAGAACATGTGGTATATCATGAAAAATAATGTTGAAAAAAGAATGCCAAGGAATGTTGACAAATTGAAGAATTTATGGTTGAAGAATGGGAAAAATTCCTCAGGAAACAGTCAAAAATATTATTATCTCTATGAAACAGAGATGCGAATTGGTCTTAAAAAAAAATAGGGATAGAATTTCTTATTAAATTTTTTTTTTTATTTAATAAAGTATTCAGTAGGCTTTTAAATGAACATAATTTTATTTATTTATCTTGGATAATTGTTGCAGTATACAATTTTTTGTGTGTGCCATTTTTTTTTGAAACATGCTGTAGGACCTTCTTTATTTGAACATTCTTTTTCATAAAAGATTTTGGCCATCATCTTGATGATTCTAGTGAAAACAATCTTTTCACTTACCTCTTTCCCTTCTTCATCTGTGGTTTTTACTCTCCTAGGTCCTCTTGTTTGATAAAAAACTGGTTTGCTTGGGAAATATTATAAAAGTCAATGATAATGGGAAAATCACAAGACTTTGTAGAGAATGTGCATGTGAAATATCTGTATATAAATAAATTTGATTAATGAAAAAAAATAAATTGATTTTATTTATTTATATTTATAATTGTAATAATATAAAGTTATTGATGATTAATCATATTTTACATCAAAGTAATCATAATAGTAATAATGATAAGAATAATATTATCTATTCCTTAAAGTTAATTTTACCATTATATCATTTTTAGCCATAACAACTAATCTTTCTTCTTTCTGAACATCATTTAAATTCATTGCTAATTCAACATTGAATTTTTGGAAGATAAGACAAATCATCATTTTGACATCTAACAATGCAAGTCTTTCAGCTGGGCAAATTCTAGCACCAAAGCCAAATGGACAATAAGTTGATGGTTTAATAGTTTTGGTGGTGGTGGCAAATCTTGATGGTTTGAATTCCAATGGATTTTCAAAAAAGTTTGGGTTTTCATGTAACAATGGAATTGGATATAAGATGGTCGTATTTGATTTTAATAAAAGACTATTATCAATATTGTGAGGTTCAATTGATGAAGATGACAATGAAGATTTTGTTGTTGTTGTAATTTTTTCAACATTCATATCTGATTTTAAGAAGCGTGCACAAAATGCTCCAGGTGGATGAACTCTCAAAGATTCTTTAACAACTTGAGTCAAGTAATCCATTTTTGATAAATCTTAAAAATAATTATATGTTAACCTTTGCAATAAATGTTAAATAATATATGAATATTATTATGTACCTTCACATATGTCAATTTTCAGATGAGATTAAAACTTGGTTACAGAGTTAGAATATGATTTACTTTTAAAATTGATTACAGATTGATTTTTAATCTAACCAAAATTTTAATCCTATCAAAAATTGGTGCATGTGAAGGCACTACTATTATGATGATTGGTTACCTTCAAATGTGGGTAAATGACATTTTAACACTTGATCAATTTCTTCCTGAAGTTTTTTTTGAATTTCAAGATTTTGTGTTAATTCAAATATAGTCCAAGAAATTGCTATACCAGTTGTATGATATCCAGCAACAACAAATATACTAATAAACATATTTATCTAATGCAACAATAAAAAATATTAGATGTTAAATACTAATCAAATAATAAGTAATAATTATAATATAAATAAATAATTACCATTTCATCAGTATAAGGATTATTTGTCTCAGGATCAATTGCTAATACCAAAATGTCAAGCATATCTTTTACCAATACATCTTCACCACCATTAACATTAGTCCTTCCTCTTCTTTTAGAAATTAGATTCTTTAAAGTTTCTTGTAAATAATTAATAGAATTTTGAAATTCTTCTTCACGTGATGCTTCCAGCATACCAAATTGTTTATCAAATAAACCACTTAATGCAATATCATATGCATGTTTGAATGCTTTTAAATCAAGATCTTGTGGTTTATCTATACTATTATTGAGATTATTTGTAAAAAAAAAAAAAAAAAAAAAATCATATACAATGTTTATAAGTGTGATTTTTTCCTCTTGTTACCTACCTTATGATTGCCCTCATTGTTGCCCGTAAAGAAAACTCAAGCAATTCATCTTGCATTCTAAATATGGCATCTTTATCTGAATTCAAGATTTTTTCCCATTGACTAATCAATTCAACCCCAATGTCTCTCATTTGATTATATTTTGTCAACATAACTAATTTAATAATAATAACAATAATAACAAATGAATATATATATTGTAATCAAAGATATAGTATACTTATTTATAAATATATTTATAACCTTCATGTCCTAAAGCTGGCCCAATCAATTCACGAAATTTGGCGGCTCTATCAGCTTCAAATATTTGAAAATTATCTTGCCCAAACATTGGTTCCAAAAATTTGAACAAAAAATTAGGCCTATCACCTATTGATAATGTTGATTTTATAATCCGAGGATCTGTCACAGAAATAGTATTCTCAAAAAGTGGTCCTTCAGGCTTTACTACATGACCTTGAGTTGAATGTAATTTACGTAGATAAGGAATAAATCCACCCGATGATGATAATTCATCTTTATTTTTTGATTTATAATGAAAATAAGAATAAAAAACAAAATAAGCTGGAAGAAAAAGACACAAAATTAATATAAAAAAATTCAAAACATTTTTTTCTTGTATGAGTTTTTCAAAATCCATTTTTTTTATATAATTTCGATAATTGTTACTGTTACTACTTTACTCCTTGGGAAAGTTTTAATTAATTTATCTGCAAAGCCTACGCACTCACTAAAATGGTTACTATAATATTAATATCTTTTTTCTGTAATAGGGATAACGATCTTCGGCGTTAAGCAGAAAGCCGCAGAAATAGCAGAAAATATTAGTCACCTGATTTTGTGATTGATTACCTTACCCTTGTCTTAGATCCTTCGTCTCATTCCAAAAAAATGGGGTTTCGTAATTTCTCTATAAAAACAATGCCCGAAAAAGAAGAAGCTAAAGGCAGATATATTAGGAACATGAGGGTAAGTATTATGTTTGCAAACCATTAGTTCAAACTATAGTTTCTTTTTATAAATCACTTAATATAAATCTTAACATTATTTATTGTTTAAAATTTTGATTTCTTTCTGTTTTCTTAGAGGAATAACATTCTATTTGAAAATAAATTTAAAAAAGTTTAGAGGTGAAGATGTAAGTAATTCAAGATAAATGAGCATTTAAATAATAATTATACAAAAACTTTTGAACTAATTTATTTATTTTGCAATAGATGAGAGTCTGCCAGCCTGGCAACCTTCTCAAGAAAAATGAATACTGTACCATAGGAAGTAAATGGGGAGGTGAAGTGACCTTCTATATAACTTGATGGAATATGAATATGGGGAAGTTGAAAAACTTTACAAAGGAGAAAATGGCACTAAAATTATAAAGATACATTTTATAACCTGTTGATTTTGAAGTGAAAAGAAAATTAGAAACAGTTGGATTAATCTGCTCAGGTATGCTTTGTTATGCAATATGTCCATCACAACAAGCTTCCCACTAAGCCTTATCCACTTCTCTAGTATATGTCAGTATTACGATTACCAGTTTGGTAGAAGATATCAAAAAAAAAAACAATGTTTGAGATGTTCTAAATAATTATAACAATTTTGAAAATTTTGAAAATTTTGAAAGCAATGGCATAACAGAATGAATGAGATATTTTATATTGATATTATATTTAAGTCAGGTGATCGGCGCGAATCTAAAATTCCTTAATTAAAATTTTTAAATTTTTAAAATGAAATATAATAGAAATAATAAAACATTGAGAAATGTCCTCCGAAACAATCGGTGGCAGCAGCAGCAGAAATAGCCACAGCAGCAACAGCAGCAATCACCACCAGACTATTACTATCATAATAGTGGTGATAATATAATAATAATACTTATTATTATTATAATTATTATAATGATGACGATGATGATGATGATGATGACACAGTCATCAATGAAGAGAAGGTGGAGGAGGAGGAAAATGATGGTGGTGGTGGTGGTGGTGATAGTGGCAGTGGTGGTAATGTTGGTGTTGTTGGTAGTGATAGTGGCAGTGGTGGTAATGCTGGTGTTGTTGGTAGTGTTGGTAGTGGTGGTAGTGGCAACAATAATAATGGTGGTAGCAATAATGGTGGTGGTGGTAATGATGGTGGCAGTGGCATTAGCAGTGGCAGTGGCAGTGGCAGTGGTAGTGGTAGTGGTAGTGGTAGTGGTAGTGGTAGTGGTAGTGGTAGTAGTAATTGTGGTGGTGGTGATAATGCCATGGATTTTAAAGTGGTAATGGCAATAAAAAAATAAATAAATAAATATTATTATTATTATCATCATCATTATAACTTGTCCAATATAAATATATTTTGTTAATATTAATATTTAACTTATTCCAAATGATTTGGTAATTAAATTAAATTGAATAATAATATACCAATATTGAAAATATTTATTCTCCTTTTCTTATATATATATGATAATAAATAACAAATATTTTAATTGCCATTAGAATCATCTAGTTTTTTTTTACTCATGAAGTTATTTTTACATATTATTAATAAATAATAATCCATAATACATATTAATATAACATCTTTAATCATATTCCTTTTCTAAAATATATAGAAAAAATCAATAACAATAATAATCACATACCAATTATATAAGAAATACATGAATGTTTCCATAATTTTTATTTTAAAATGCATTCTTTGGAGAAGTCTGCACCAGAATTATTTTGTCATTACATTATCCATCAAAAAATTTTAATAATAATAATAATAATTGAAAAGATAAAAAAATAAAAAAAGTAATCAATAATTAATAGTTGATGCAACATTGCATACATATCCTTTAATAATTTATTATTAATAGTATATTGTTATTAAGGAATATCAATTAGAATATTTTGTTGTTGAATTTTCTATCAAATACAAATAATTTCTATATTCTAAAAATAAAAAATAAAAAATGGCCGCGTAACGATTGTACACTGCTAGTTTAACCTTTGGAAAAAGAAATTAATATAATCATACATACCTTTTAATAATAGTAGTAACATCAATGCTTGTAATCTTGAAATAATTTTCATCTTTTGTTCAATTGATATGATTATAACTCAAAATTTTACATATATACATTATTTATTTATTATTTTCTTTTCTTTTAACTTATCTCCATCAGATCCTACTAATGTCACTAATAAATAAATACCATTTAATTTAATCATTACATTTCTAAAAATATATATAAAAAATATAAATAATAGAAAAAAAAATAGTGATAGTATGAAAATTAATCTTTAAAAATAATTACCCGCCATCCTTGAAAAGAGTCTGTTACGCGAATCCATTTTTGTGCAAATTTGAAAATATTAAATAAATATCACCATGTTAATAAATTTGTTTACCTAAATTGAGATATAATAATATAATAATAATAATATATATATATTAATATGGAGTTGTATCAAAATGTTTCATTACACTAATTGGTAAAAAAAATTAATAATAGTATAAAAATAATCTTTAAAATAACTAATATTAATATTAATAATCAAGATCTGTTACGCGAATTCATATTCGTTTAAAAAAGCAAAATTTGAAGCTATGTTAATACTTTTCTATAAACAAATTTATGCAATTTAAAAATAATGTTTGGAAATTAGAACTTAACTATTATGCTTATTGTTATGTAAAAAAAATTAAGTCCAAAGATTGAAATTGTGTACATCTATCCAATTTCTTAATTTATTATTATAGAACTTATAAAACGGGTAGACCAACTTCATGTTAAGATTTTCTTCGAGTCTTATTTGTTTGCCCTGGCAAAAAATATGTCAAAATAAAGGGATTTCCATAAATTTTTATTTTTTATAATTCAAGAAACAATCTTGGTTAAATCGGATTTTTTCCTTCGATTTTACATATAAAATTATGCACGAAGATCATTAATTTTATATATGAGTGACACTTGACCCCCTGTAGATCCGCAATGTCCTGCGACTATTAAGAATAATCAAAAAAAAACATACTAAGATTTAAAAAATGGTTTCAACATTCATTATAACCATTTATTTTTGGAATTTCAGCTGGAATTTATTTAAAGAAATGAAAGTTATTTCACTGAGTCATATCCTGAGTTGCATATTCTTTCTATCTTATATGCACCAATACTCAACATTTTATTCTTCAATAAAAAGTATCTTTTTATATAAAAGGTACAAAAACATGAATTTTTAAAAAATAATTTTGATTTCGAGTGATGCAAATAGCGAAAGACATAACAAAGATAAAAAAAATGTGTTAGAATGTACATGAAATCCCTTATTCTGGATATTAAAGTAAACTATGTCTGTATTTACAAATTTAATTTTAGATTGGATTGGATTAAGATTGCTTACTAATAACTGCCAAAACTCTGCCACTTGTCTGATAGATATTAAAGCTTAATGTAAATTATTTATTGAACTATTTATTGCATTTATTCCAAGTACAACTTATTCATATAAAATTAAACGGAATTAGATTTGAATATCCACATAATGTATGCACCGTTGTATCTGAGATGCATATGGGTATAAAATCACAATTTTTTAAAACATTGAATAATGTAACTAATAAATATATTTATTCATTTAGATCTTAAAAAAATAATATTAACATTAGTCAATACATTTGTAGAAATTAAGAGAATATTGATTAATCAAGATTATAGATTGGCACCATTAACTGTTTGACTGGTTCCACTAAAGATTGCTTCTCAATTAATTGTAGCATCTAAAAATTGATCGTGGCTGTGGTTACAGTTGCAGCATATGAAAATTGAATTGCAGCTAATTGTGGTTTTCATCTTTAGGTTCCACAAAACCAAACTCCCCATACCTACCCAAAACACAAGCTCTTTTCAATAAATCCTTCTAAATGATTTTCTGGTTTTGCTACATAAGATTTTGTTTAATTGACTTGATTAGATTTAGGGTAAATATTTGCAATATATATATGTAAATTATTATTATTATCATTTGCAAATTCTAATTAAATAATATAATTTATTTCTAGTTGATTTTAGATGAATCTTATAAGGTTTGATCCATTAGATTCTAAACTTGCAAATTCTGACACCTTGTGGATCATTGACATTAAGAATAATAATTATTATTAATCACAATTATACATGTCAACCTTCCAACAGGGGCGTCTGGATGGTTTGGCGGTTATGTGTAACCCAATTTTAATTAGTAGATTACTAGTAAGAGGTTTAACCTTAAGATCAACGTCTCAAATGGTAAGGTTAACACCCTCGTTGTAGATCCTTGGATTGGGTTGATTTTTATTGCTGACTTTCTTAAACATTAGAAATAATTCTATTACAAACCTTCTTGAGCAAATTGATTTTTTCTTTTATGTTGAATACAACAATGTGCCATTTATATTCAGATAAACATTTTTGTTTGTGAGCATTGATTTTTATTTTTTATTCAATTGATTTTCATTTCATTTTCGTAATTCAGTTCAGTAAGTTCAGCATCAAAAATAATATCATTAGAAGTTTCTTCTAGATTTAATAAATCATTTATTTATAAACTGTAAATATCAAAATAATAATTTTTTATTTTATACAAAGAAGGCATTGGAAGTATTGACATTTATAAAATATACCTTGAGCTACCTCTACCAAAAGAAAAATCTATTGCTTCCGGAAATTTTCTAATAAACTTCAATTGGAATTTTGCACCCTGATAATATTACCCAAAAATGAGGATTGTATTCGATTTACTCATTTTATCACCTTACAAAAGTTCTAACCCTTCAAACCATCCATATTAATTTACCCAAAATTTTCTCCAACCTTTCAAATTTTTTTATATTGACTAAATTTACCCAGAAAAGAGTAATAGTAACCTATCTATGTAGTTTCTGGGGTCATTTTACATTTCTACCGATAGTTGATTTGCAAATATACTTTAAGAGAACCAGATTTTTGTTGATGAGTCTACGATATCCACATGTTTTACTAGTACTAGTATATTCTTGGGAAAAATCGGAAAATGTGACTAGGTTAACATTTGCATTGTGATTCCTCTATAGTAGCCACGTTGTGACATTTCTTGTGTTTAAACTCAAAGTAAATTAGGGTTGTATTGATCCGGTCTCGGTCCTAAAGACCGGTTTTTTAGTCTGGTTAAAGATTGTTTAAAGGCTAACCCAATAGTATTTTGATGTGAATTGCATATTCGAAAGTAGCTTTTTGGTCAACTCGATTATTTTACGTTTTATGGCCAAGTTCCAGTTAACTTTTTAGCTACACTCTCAAGCTTTTATGTCAAAGCTCGTCAATTAATTTATTTTACGAAGTTGTTCTGCTTGCTGCCTCCTTCTTGTATCTGGAAAGCTTCGACGAATCTGTAAGCACACACTTTATGGTACGCTGATCAGTTTATTATAGAAATTTCATATCTTAATAATTTAATTTTTAGTTAAATAACATCATAAACCAAAATAATAGCATTCATGAATCAATTTAAAGTGTTTAATGACATGGTTTTATTAATGCATAATCATAAAGTTTATATATTTAATTTCATGTTTAAAATTCTTCTGCCGTTATTTTTTTATTGATATGTATTTTGGATTTTACAAAAACTTTTATTAGATGATATAGTGAAAAAATAATGTTTGCCTCCAAGAATAAAGTCTTTTATTTATCAAACTTGAAAATAAATGGGAGATGACAAAATCGGTAACAAACATTCATCATTAATATTAATTCTAAAATTTTATTTTCAAAGAACTTGGGATTTTTCTTAAAAGGATGGTCTTAAATTTGAACAAAATACTACATCACCAAGAGTTTCCAGAGTAAGGGAACCAGATGGTTGAACCTTTAAAACATATAAATGAACGTATGCAATTACCCTGATCATCTTAAAAAAACATATGTACCTGATAAGCATACTAAAAAATTGTCATTGTCATTGCCCTTGTCGTTGTCGTTGTTCTTGTTGTTGCCTTTGATTTTTGTATTTTATAATAACAACAAACCTATCTTTAACAATGAAGTAACAAAATGGCTAGTCTTCATACTAATCCCGTGTATAATTATTTTCCTCTGTTTTATATTTTCTTTATTTCTTTTTATTTTTATTTTTATTTTATGGATTTATTTAGGGAGTAGCTCTAGAAAGTGAATTATTTAATGAATTTATATTTGATTAATCTGAAATGAACAATAATGATGGATAGTTTCGATAAATCATGTTCGCGGAAATTATTATCCAAGGCTCGGGCAATACAAACAAAAGGAATTTTAATAAATGTTACACATAAGGACAACATCAGAGATTTATTTTATTTGTTTGTATACACAAAAAAAATTTATCTTACAAGACAAAGTATATATAATAACTTTTTTTATAAAAGGTTACTCTCTGAATTTATAAACGGACAATAAAGAAATAAATAATAAAAATGAGTTATAAATAAATAAAAATATAAAAATAAAAATTCAAATATAAAAAATATTAAAACGAAAAAGGCTGAATCACATATCCATAAAACTTTGGAATATAGTAATATTTTAACAAAATTATTTATTATTATTACATTGAATTTTAGGATAAACGAAGACAAAATAAATTTTATTCAAAATTTCCTTATTAAGAGAGATCTGCTGGTCCTATAAGACTATAATTCGTTCGGTCTTTTAAAACCAACACCACTCACTATAATACTAAATTTAGTCAGTTGTTAAAACATATTAATATATATATATTGCACTACACAAAATTTTGAGTGGAAAATATCACGTAAAAGTAGTTTTGACCAATGAAAAAATTTTTTACACTTGCAAAATGACCTATTTTTTTGAATTGACGTCTTTATTGTCCATTCTTTACTAAAATAGGAAGATATAAACAAACAATGTATTAAAAATTATGTACTCCAGTGTCTGATTTATTAATTTACCAAAGTTATAAAACAAAGCTAATATTAATTATAAACAAAATTAAAACTTCGGGGTTACACGGACATTGTTCACGCAACAAAAATAGCCGATGATGTATAAAACCGTAAAAAGCACAAATGCATAAAAGAAAAAATATTTATATATAAATATGCGTAAAAATAATCGTTTCGAAATCATTTTCCATCAACTAATTTCTTATTTTTACCATATTCTATATTCACATTCCTTTCATATACAATTGTATTGTATTTGATCTTATCTTCACCTTCACTTAATCCATCTACACATTTATTCCTTCCTTACTCCATCCTCTATCCATTAATCCATCCATCCATCCATACATTCATCCATCATTCTATCCTTTAAATTTTAGAAAACTGATTTAAAAATAGACTTTAATTAGAAAGTAGATAAAATTTATAAATAAACAAGACAATGGCTACTAATTATTCTAGTAAACAATTCCGTAATCAAAATACTCCATTGATATTGATGGTTTTGATATGTTTGTTGGTTTTGTCATCAGTTATTCAAAGTACTAATGCAAGACCAGTTAGCAAAATAAAGTCAATATCAAATGAACAAATAAAAACTTTTACAACATTTGCAAATTACGCTAGTGCAGCTTATTGCAGAGTTGAAGATATTGTTAAATGGGATTGTCCAACTTGTAAAACAGTGCCAGAAACTGTTGTTATTAAAGTAATTACCGCTCCCAAAACAGACACTCAAGGTAAAAAGGAATTAAAAAAATCTTATTGTTACTATTATATTATTATTACGATTACTAATTTTCGAAATTTACAGTTTTTATTGCTAAAGATTCTACATCAAAGCAACTCATTGTCTCTTATAGAGGAACCGTAAGGACAAGTTTTAGAAATATATTGACAGATGGATCATTAGTGTTGAGACCTTATCCTCCAGCACCAAATGCGAAAGTTCATACAGGGTTCTTTAAAGCATTTCTTGAATCAAGAAAAGATGTTATTGAGGAAGTAACAAATTTCATGGAGACAAATCCTGATTTTAAAGTTGTTCTAACTGGTCATAGTTTAGGCGGTGGTAAGATAAATTTTATTCATTAAACTAATTTGCTTATTTATTTATTTAATCAATCTATATATTAATATTTTAATATTTAATATTTTGTTTTTGACAAAAAAAGCCATTGCAACACTTACGGCCTTAGATTTGGTACAAAATAATAAAAAATTAGTTTCTGAAGAAAATTTATTTATTTTCACATATGGTTTACCTCGTATTGGAAATCAAGAATTTGCTAATTTTGTTGATAGTCAACTTAAACTCAATCGTATAGTAAATTTTGAAGATGCAGTACCAAGATTACCACCAAAATTCCTCGACTATAAACACAGTGGTAGTGAATTTTGGATATCAGATCCTGCTAAAGCGCCAACTGATGCTATAATAGAATGTCAAGGTCAAGAAGATAATAAATGCTCTTTGTCAGTTAAACCATTAAAACTTAATATTAGAGATCATGAGGGACCATATATTGGTGTGAGCATGGAAGATTGTCCAGATTTTAGTAAAAGTAATTCTGATGAGATTCTTAAATTATTAGAGAAGGCGTTAAATAAAAATAAGTAAGATATTTGTCATGTATTAATAATAATAATGTAATGAGAAATAAAAATTACAAGTTTAATGGTTTCGCGAAAATTTTCTCGCGAGTTTTTATTAAAAAAAGTAAATTAGGTATTATTTATTTCTGCTAACACTCGACTGATCTAGTCATCGTTAGTAATTTACTGAGTAATGTTAAATTAATATATTAATACTTGGATCCCGTATGACCTAATACATTACTATATATAACTTTATATTATCTTGGAACTTATCATGTTGTCATTTCTCTTTTCAATGGATAATTTTCCTCGTGCGAAAGAATTATTAACAATTAATTACCTGAATCAAAATGAAGAAAGGTGACAAGTACTAGTCCAGATTTTAGAGCGCTTTTAAATTAAATAAGAAATACATATTACTTAATCCATTCCATTCCTTTTAAAACAATAAGGTAGAACCGTCTGCTGAAGATAGTATTGAATATTTTTAGGAAGGAACGATACAATACAAAAGTTCGCGAAAAGAGAAAGGTCCTGTGCAAAAAAAACGGATAATAAAAACTTTTATTAAACAAATATGGTGATAAAGGTATTCTAAAACTTGTGGTGAATTATCAAGTATCAGTTATGAGGCACAACCACTTCCAAAACCCATTGTGAATTATTGTCATAATCCTGATTTTGGTCAAAATGTCTATATGACTATGATATAATGATAGGCTTCTTATCTAATTGTTATACAATTGACTTTATGCCATACATAACTCATCGAAATAGAGGTGTTCTATTTGATTGTGGTGTTGCTGGTTCTCGTTATAGTGACAAGATTACAAATCCACTAATCGCAGAAACTTTTAATGATAAAGAACATTTGGTATAGATCTAAAAATAAATAAGCCGATATGTTAAATTTTATACATATCATTCTAAATTAAGTAAATATAAATTTTTTACTGATATTAGATTTCAACACTTATTATGAATAGTGTAATGAAAGATCAAAGGCCAAACATGATGGTGTTCTTTATATGTTATTACACAGAAAAAATTAAATTGTATTTACCGAGATTGTTCATTGAAGATTTATATCTGATAGAAATGCCAAGACATACCTTTAGATATTCTTGCATGGTCGCTAATTCTTATCCAAACATAAATGCCTATTAATTAGTTGTGTTTCTTGATATCGATAGGTGTTATAGAAATGTCATTGTCCATATAGGATCAACGAGAATATTTAATATATAACGAACAATGAATAATTTTTATCAAAATTCTTATCAACCAACTACCATTATTATATATATATTATTTTTTAATAATTAATCAATTTGATTTTACTAATATTTTTTAAAAAAACCATTATTCTCGTATCATTATTATTACGATAAAAAAGAATAGAATGTCCAGGTCCATTTGTTATATTAATTAAATAGTAAATAAAAAAAATAAAAGATAGCAAATAAAAATATTTATTTAAAATATTATTATTATTATTATTATTATTATTATTATTATAAATTAAATAAATAAATATTTTTTTTTGTATATCATTATTATTATATAAATACATCGTCATATTGTAACCCTCAAAAAACCCAAAATAACTAAATTATTCATATACTAATTAACTAATTTAATATTTAAATATTTAAATCTACACCTAGAGTCTACAAATTTAACTATTTAATTAAATAATAAAACAAATAGAACTCAAAAATTGTTATTAATTCAATTATATTGTCAATTATAATTATAATTATTATTCTAATTTTTTTTAATAATTTAAAAAAATATATTTATCCTTAACTTTTATTTTCTCAGCCTTCTTGTTGAACACGTTCAACACGTTTCAACCAATTTAATTTTCCAGTTATTTCACCTTTCATTTTGCTGACTTGATCTGCATATTCATCAGTTTTTTTACTCGTGTTTTCTACATCTATTTTTATTTCCTTCACTTCTTTAATTAGTTCTGCTGTGTATTTTTCTTGGTTTTCTTTCAATTTGGAATAAACACTTTCTAAATTATCCACATTAACTTTACGTTCAGACGTTAATTCTTCGACACGTACACCTGCCATTAAGACAACATCCTCTAGATGTCTTGAAGTTGAATTTAATTCTTGGCGAAGCTCTTTAAACTCTTGTTTAACAGTTTCAACATCTTTGGCGTATCTAGCTTTGAAACTTTGCATTTCTTTAGATAAAAGTTTATACTCGTATTCAGCTTTTTCTTTACAAGCCAAAGCTTCGGATAATTTTCTTTCCAAATCGGATACCTTCAATTCTGCTTGTCGAAGCTTAGTGCTTGCATTATCACGTTCAAATTTCATATATGTACTTTTTTTTTCATAATCTCGTGATGATTCCTCCAACTCTTTTGTCTGTCTTTCTTTTCTTTCAAGCATCCTTTTCAATGAATCAATCTCAAGCCTTAGAGTTTGATGTGTTGCCGTATGTTCTTGTACTTGTCGTTCAGATTTTTCACGAGAAATTTTTGCAGTTTGAGCTTGAGTTTTCGATTCATTTAATTCTTTTCTTAAATTGTCTATTTCAACTTGTAAATGCTCAATAAATCTACCAGTCGTAGATTCGTTGGTCGCTATAACATTTGATGAATTTGGTTGACGTTTATTATTATTAAGTTGCTTTTGTACTGTATTAAGCAATGCATTTCTTTCTGCTAGATCGTGTCGAAGATTATGAACTTGTTGTTTAAGGGAGTTGACTGTACCCGAATCTACTATAAATTTATTAATAAATAAATTTATAAATTTAATAAAAATCATACATGTCAAATATATATATATATAAATATATATATTACAGGTTTGGGTTTAAAGAGTTATAAATTATAATGTAAAAAGTATATATTTATTGTAAAAAAAAATTTAACAATAAATAACCACTTTTTGACTATTTGAAACTGAATATAGATTCGTTATAAATAATTCTTTAATTGATAAATTTATTTATTATATGTAAAATGTAATGATTACTTACCAAGTTCTCCATTATTCATTTCTGTTGTTGTGTTAATAACTGTATAGTCTGACAGTTTGCTTGTTAATGAGAAATCGTCGAAATCTAGTTCAGGCAAAATTTTGAATAAACAAAATCAAAAAAAAAAAAAAAAAACGAGAAAAAAACAACTATAAAAATTCAAACCTTTTTAGATATATTTTACGTATGTGTGTGTGTGGTGGATGTGTGTGTGTGTGAAAAACCACTATAAATAAATAACCAACTTCAAACAAAAGAGTGCAGATTAAGGATTAAAAAAAAAAAATATATAAATTTAGATTATTTATATAAGTTTTTTTGATAAATAAAATAAATTTCTTGAGCTTGTCAAAAGAAAGTTGTTAAATAAAAAGAAGTTGTAAAATAAAAATAGTTAAATAAATAAAAAATAATTTTTTGTTTATTGAAAAAAGTTAATTAAAGAAGTTATAATTTTTGAATGCAAGGAATCAAAAGATTTCAGGGGCTAAAATTTGACAATGCGGGATTGTATAAATTTGGAATTGATATACAAATGCAACAACCAATCAATTAACGAATTTTGCTTGATACGTTACAGTACAGTAAGGGAGATTTCCAAATTTGGTTGGGAAAAATTCGACCCCTCGTCGATCAATTCATATGACCTCGAATAAATTATAATTAAACTCATATAAAAAAGTGATATCTTTAATTTCGCTGGTGATTTTACGAGATCACTACTCCATTTTCACAATTATAATTATCAGAGGATCAGATTAACAATGGTAACACGAATTAATTTGTTGATTATGATTTTGCATTCTTATTGGTTGATTTAATGATCAACAAAGTGATTGACAGACTTTAAATATTTTATAAAAACTATATTATTTTCTACCTAAAAAAAAAATGTTCGATTTGCCACCTGAACTTTTAACTAAAAATATCCAAATACATCAAAGATGACTATAAAACATTATATTCTTGTATTCTTGTCAACAAACAATGGCATTATATTAATATTTCAACTTTATGGAAAAATCCATTTTTGTTTGTGAAGACAGCATCAAAATAATTAATTGTTTATTGGAAGAAGATAAGGATTTCTTAACTAGAAATCACATTGGATTAACTTTGGAACTATTGGAGAAACCACTGTTATATAATTATGCCAGATTTAGTACTAGTCCTTCTGATTATTATGGTTTTCAAATACTGATAAAAATTGGTGCATCACAAATTTTACAAAAATAAATTAGTAGAATTTATTTTAGACCATTCAGCAGGTATTAGAGTATGTAGTACTATTAATTATATAGATTGTAATTTGTTAATTAATCATCATAGATTTGATAATATCTTTCAGAATCTTTATAAATTAGAATGTTTTAGTTCTGTTAATAGTGAAATTTTTGATAAATTATTAAATGTTTGTAAAAATATTCAATCATTAAAAATATATTACAATAGTAATGATAAATATATATATAAATTGCCACAGCTAATTAAAGCACAAAAGCAAATTAAATATTTAATTATTGAAGCAGAAAATGAACAAATTTTACCAGATGAATTAAAAGAAGCAATACTAACACATTCACAATCAATAACTTCTTATGAATCTGATGGAGAGATTAATTTGGAAAATTCATTAATACCAACATTTAAAAATTTAGAGACTTTATCAACAATTGTTGATTATAGATTAAATAATTTGAAAAATATTTCGCTGCCAAGTATTGAAACTGTGAGGGTATGTGTTGCATATCAATCATTCCTATTAGACTTTGTCTGATTTTATTAATATCAATGGAAAAACAATTAAAAATCTGGATGTTGATTTTAATAAGGAAAACTATAACACTCGGGATGGCAAATTTATGAGGAAGCTATTTAAATCAATTGCACAATCTTGTATAAATTTAGAAAATTTATCAACACTTTATGATGATGAGTTTGATCAGGAATTAATAGGAGTACTCAATAGTTGTACAAAGTTAAAAAGTATTGTACTTGTTAATGCTTTTAATGATTCTCATTTGGGTTATTTTGGCAAAGATGGATTTTATGGACTTGATGGTGATAAAATATTAATGGTGTTAAATCAAACACTACCAAAAAAATTAGGAATGATTTGTGTTTATGGGCTTATAATATTAGTGACTATTCATTAAATATTTTAATGAAGAATTGGAGAGAACCTAAACCTTTAACAATGAAATTTTGTAATGAACATGATGCAATAATGAAAACATTAAAAAAATATCAAGATTTAGGATTATTAAATTAGTTAATAATATTTAAAATTGTTACAATAGGAAGATTTCATTTCATTACATTTATATAACAAAGAATGGTTGATTGTCATTTGACATTATTTGTGGTTAGCATTAACTTGATATTAATGGCAAGAGGTGGTTTCTGTGATATTATTTCGTTTTATTCATTTTACAAAATATAAAGTATTAATTCATGATTTGATACAACAAATTCTATATTGTTATTTTTGTTATTGTTAAGGGATTGTAAAATTATAAATAATAAGGTCTTATCCCCTTTATAAATTACAATAATTATATTTATAATCAATATAACTACTATGGTACTATGGCTTAAGGAAAGAAAATAAAATGAAATCACTTTGCTACTACTATTTATTATTATTATCACTGTATAGGAAAAATGTTTTAATGGATTCAACAGAACCAGACAAAGTGAGCATTGGTATTACCAAGAATTTCAGGGATCAAAAATTGAATTACGGCACGCGTAACAATAATTTGGGCTGCATGTATTAATTAATGTGTTATATATCACTCTCTATTTTTATATATATAATCAAGGGAAATATCACATGACTATTAGTAAAAAAAAAGGATTGTTCAAATCCGTTGTGACAAGAAATCCGCTATGACGTTAATTAGTAAGGAAATTGAAATCTATGAAAATATTTAATTTTTATATGTTGATAAACGAATTAACAAAGCAATTAAAACTTTATTATTATTATTAAGATCAAGAAAAGCTTAAAATATGGTAATATACTGTATGTGTATATAATTTCATTTCTAAAATTTTGATTATTTTTATATTACTCACATTAAATGGTGATAGCATCTAAAAAATCTGGAAATGGCTTTAAACTAGGATCTGAAAAATGTAACCAATCTCGTACTTTCATTTTGTCTTCTCCTGGTGTATTAATGATCATCATTTTTTTCCTAAACTTCTTTTGTTCAAAGATTTCATTTTTTAGAATTTGAAAAAAATTAAAGATTTTCAAAAAGTACACTATCGAATCTAAAGAAAATGGAATTATGCAAGATGCAAGTTCCACAGCCAAATACTTCCTTTTATCAAATAGTGAACCCGAAAAAAAGTGTTAATCTATCCCCGATTACTTGTATACTAAATGATTTGATTTTTTTTTGCATCTTCAATCTTGCAATTAAGATCATTTCCAAATATGTAGCACAAATTACAGACTGCCATCATCAACAATTTTTTTATATCTCCTACTGTATGTGATTCTTGTGGATTATAAGGTGGACCGGAAACCTCAACATCACAATCTCTTTGCCATCTACCAAATGGGTGACAAGAAGGTCAGTCTTTCTTAATCTAGCTTGCGTCATAAACATTTTATTGGCAATCTTAATTGAATCCACTTCTTTTTCAATCCAATCGTACTTGATTTCCGGAAATGCATTTCTGAATGACTTGAATATTGGAGACATACATTCAACAGTAAATGTTCGCTCAGAGATTTCACGATCAAAAATTTTTGGATTTCTATATTCGAAATTTGACGTAAAGGCTAAAAAAGAATGTTTAATAAAAAAAGAAACCTTCCGGTTTCTGATTGATCGCTATAGTGTGTTGTTGTTTCCAATATTATTTTTGATCCAACGACACTAGGATCTGCATCGAATATGGATTCCAACTTCTTTACAATACTGTTATCTAAAAATAAATTTTCAATCTTTCCTATTAATTGTTTGATTTCTCGATATAATTGATGGCAGAATGAAATGCACAAATAATGTATGCCGACGAATACTGATCATACATATGTTCAAAAATTATCGTTTTATTTGGTGTGAGAATCATAGGGCTTTCTGGCGTATCTTTTTCGGTATTATTGATAGTAGGAATTTGTGTGAAACGCTATTGGTCAAAAATTTATGAAAGTTAGGAACTGATAGCATTGATAAAACTTGATAAAAGTTAAACATTTTGAAATATTATGTAATCCATGCATTGGATTTTAAAAAAACCGCCATCATTCAATTCAGCTTTAAAAAGGGAGTCTATTAATATAAAAAAAAATTTTGTCTCAAATTTTCTTTTCATAGATTTTTTAAATTTGAAAGTTACAATATTTTGAATCTCACGACCAAATTTGGTAATGATTTTCTTTTAATGTTATGTTCGTTAAACTTTTTTGTTGTAAGGAACTTTTTATCTATTAATAAAAAAAAGGAAATAAATAAATCAAATAAATCAAATGTATGTTGTAGAAAATATTCTATGAAAAAAAATTTGTTACACGAATTTACTTAGTCTCAATTTCTTAAATGTATAACAAAATTCGGAATTTTCAAAATGCTAAGGCTTTGCCAATTTTCAGTTTAAGAAAAAACCAGCCGATAAGTTTGAAGCTTGGGTCGTGAACAATAAAATTTATCGTTAAATTTTTTGAAATAATATAATAATAATTTTTTTTTTTTTTGTTTTAGTATTTTGAAGTTGACCAATTGTCACTATAAGCAATTAATGATTATAGATGATCTGCACCGTAGTAATGATGTCAGCTGGCTAAGGAATTTTTAAACGGCTCAGCAAGCCAACGTTTTTATATCACTATTTGTAGTAAATTGCTTTAAAAATTGTAACTCACACCCGCGGTCAAGTATTAAAAACATGTATGTATCTGTTTATTCGGAAATATTAATACAAATTGTCTTAAAGAAAATACATGATTTAATTCTCAAGAAAGCATTAATATTAGAAGAATTAGTAATATTAATACATTAAAAATCATCATAAATCACATTATACATAATAAACATTAACAATTAATTGTATTAATTATTCAGGTTCAGGCTCAGGTTTGATTCGCATATTTCCAATTTCTTCTCCATCCTCGTCTTGAGCGAACAATAAACTCGCCATATCTCTAACTTTGAGTTTTTTGTCAAATTCTAATGGTCCAGTTCCAGGACGATTAATAAACAATTGATCTCTAATTTTATCAGTAAGATTGACTATTACTTTACCATCATCATTAACCATGAAGAATTTGTAATCATTTTTATTTTACTTACAAAACCAGTGTTGAATTGTCCAGTTATACGTGTAATTGTTTTTGAAATCTGTGCAAACCGGATTTCACCAGAAACTCTTTTTACATTACCGCCGTTATCAAATCTTGCAATAGCAACATTAACTGCTGTACGTTTTTCTGAGAGAATTGGCGATGCATTGATAAAAGCATTCAATAAAATCGTAATAATTAAAAGAGTAAATGTTAAGAATCTAAAAGATTTTGACAACACCT
>CAUDNR010004598.1:958-29324 GCA_958430865.1 Entrophospora sp. SA101 | reverse complement strand
CATAAAAAGACAACCTAGCATTTCGGCTATTATGTTAATGAGTCCAAATAATTTTGGATATAATTTTGGCAACTAATAAAGTTAATTTCAGAAACTATTTTGGCATTTCGGATTCGGCAATGATCATTTATTAAGAGAGGCAATTTCGGCTAACATCTATATCTATTACAACATTAAATATAATCATAAAATTATGAAACAAATAGTACTAGCACCTATTTCCACATGTAAAGTACTGATATTGAAATAGCATTGAAATAATATTATATTGTTTTATGTAATAAATATTAAATATTTTATTATTTTACATTTTGGTCTCATAATAATAAATAATGGCCCATTTGTAATTAAAAATATTTCCACAGTTTTCAAATATCGTTATTACTATAAAGTTGATTTTATTCTTTGTGTATTATTATTATCACTTTATTACATATGAAAATAGATGGAATTTATATTTATCAAAAGTATTAAATTGTTATTCGTAATGAAAAAAAAGCCACAGTAAAAATCATTTTGCCATTAGTCATAATATTTCTATATTCTTTAGAATCCCAAGTTTAAATTTTAATGTAAAAAATTACAATAAATACAGTCAACCCCCTCTAAGTGCACCCCCTTGGGAATGAGTGATAGCATGCACTTAGAGGGGGTGTGCACTTAGAGAAACAAAGCATTTCATTGGTTACACATGACTCCATTAAAGAATAAAAATTTTTTAATTAATTATAACATTATTATCACTAAAAAAAAATTTTATATAATTATTGATTAAGATAAGATTCTATTGTAGTTTGCCTCATTGTATTTATTGTTTCAAACTAATATATCTATCAAGAGAATTAACCAGTTTTATTTGTTGACTAGAATAAACAAAATTCATATTTTTGAGAATTAGATAAAATTACTCTTTTTGGAAGCATTTTATTTAGAAGCAATAAAAGAATAAAATGTTTAATGAGATGAGTGAGTGCAAAAATTAGATAGTTGGGTATGTAAGAATATATATTATTTTTAATTTATTAATGATAAGGTTAATTTATAATAGAAGTTTTATTTTTAAAGTTGATTACAAGAGTTTAGTTATTAAATAAAATTCTTGATTCATGTCTTATTTATAATAATTTCAACTACATAAGCTTCTTTGTTTACATTCTTGTACTTTTGTTTTAATAACCTTTGTATCTATTAAAAAAAAAGAATTCTTTATTTCCCTGTCACTTAATAAAAATGAACACCTCTTACAAAATAATTCTGTCATACTAATAAATTTAATTCTTTACCTTTTACTAATAATAAATTTAATTCTTTATATTCTTTATTATTATTTGCTAAGTATAAAATTTAATTCTTTATCATCTCTTACAAAAAATCAATTCTTTATCCATTTTTTTTGTTAAAAGTATTTTAATTTAATAGCGTCGCACGATTTTTATTGGACAACTATCACGTGAAAGTCACGGGAGTGCACTTAGAGAGGGAATTTTATATAGATGGGAATGAAAAAAGACCGTGCAGTGCAGGGGGAAGGGGGTGTGCACTTATATCTAATTCCCGAGCTTGGGAATGAATGAAAGCGTGCACTTAGAGGGGGTTGACTGTATTTGGTATAAATATTACAGGTAAAAAAACATATTTCATTCAATAATGTAGATAGCATTCTATTGTCTAATTGTGTTTTGATAATTAGATGACCACTGTGTTGATGTATACGGATTGTTGCGAGAAAAAGGTATAAAGTTTTACCTCCCTATCATAAAAGCCAAGATTCATTTACATAACGAAACTGTGGATAAAGTTGAAGAATTTGTGCATGCCTTATTAATCTTGCGGGTAAGAAATTTTGAAAAACCAAAAATCAGTCTTTTAATACTATACACCATTCCTAAGGTTATTTTAACTTTAGAACGGGATACTGGTAAATCTTCATGAATTCAATCAGATTTTATTAAAGAAATCTAGGTCAGCCACCGAACAACATGATTCCTCCGAAGAAGATTCTACTATCAGAACCCCATAAAAATATGGTTTTAATGCGAATCTTTTTTTTATAATAATTAGGATTTTTATTATTTGTACCAGTTGTTTCGGCAACATTTTTACTGTGTAAATAAAACAATGACACATATTCAATGATTTGAAGTATTAAAGGGACGTATAAGCCGAATAACCGCTCACATGATATTTTTATTTCATAATATATTAATGCGTAATAATATTTTTTATTGATGATATGTACAGTATATATGAGAATTTTCTTGGCAAAAGTGATCGGCGTGACAATTTTATTTTTTTTATTTTACGTATTAGTATATCTTCTGTTTTTTTTTGTCTACACTAATAAACAAGCTTTTGAATAATCCGCATTTTATATAAAAAACGAGCTTCTTAAGTAACTCTATGAGACATGGCAAACATTCAATCTAAAGTCGCCTCATTAGAAGAACGGGTTTCCAAGCTTATAGCTGAGAATACTGAAATTAGAAAGAAGTATTCTGAGATCGAAGTTAAAAAGACTGAGCTTGAGGTTGAGAATGTGAAGCTATAGAAGAAAATACAAAGCGCGATGCTAGAGTTGAGGAACTAGAGCAAAAGAATATAGAGCTTGAGAACAGACTCGCTATATTAGAACAGGGAAAAAAAGAAAAAAGTATTTCTACGGAAGATATTTCGCACTCTCCAGTAAATTCTAACGATACTCCTAAACAGATAGTGCCACAATGTGATGAGTCAGATACTCGTGGCTATGCCACTGATACCCCGATATCTGATATAACTGATAACACTTTAAATTCTAACGATACTCATGAACAGATAGTCTCACATAATGAGGAGTCTAACATATCTAGCCACAAAGTGACCGCCTCCGGCAATTCTGATATATACCAGGAATCGGTGACCCCCACACCTCCTATTCCCGCGGAAACCATATCAATGGAAGAGAAAGAAGAAAATGAATTTCTGAAACGAGTAAATAAAGAACAGATTAGTAATGAAATAAGAGAAAGGAATCGGGAAAAGAAGCATAGATCCAAAGATTTGTCTTCGGATAATAATTCATCAGAACAGTCTAATTTATGTGATATAAAAACTGTTACACTGGAAACGAATCCAAAGGACTCGACTGAGGTAAGTGAGGAAGAAACAAAGTCTCGGGTCTACGACTCATCAAATCTGAACATGCTAGAAATAATATCTTCATTGTAGGATAAAAAATTATAAAGTAATGTATTTTTATTTAATGACAAAATAATAAATAAATAAAAAATCTTCTTGAAATAATATGCATTTTGAGTTTTTTTTAATTAAATTAGATTAAAAAAAGTGAATTAAATTATGAATTAGATAAATAAAAAAATACAAAATAGTAATATCACATACCAACTAATTCAAATTTTATTTAAGCTGACAAGGCTTGTGCTGTTTTTGTTTGATTTCTTGTAGAAAAGGTGCTCGAACATTTAGCCATTGTTTGGCTAGCTCTAGAAATACTATTCGTCATATAAAAATCTTGAATAATGGACTTGAATATAGCTCCTGTTGATTTTGCTTCTGATTTTAAAAATGGTTTAAGTCCAAGTTGTGGATTACTATTATTTTCAACAATATCGTAATGTGTAAGATGTGGTGCTAATTCATTCATACGATCTCTCAAACTTGCTAAATCGTCATATGGTAATGTAAATCCTGAAACTTCAGATAACGCCCGAATAATCTATTTTATAAAATCATCAAAACCATCATCACCATATATATGTACGTGTGTATAAAAATTTTAAGCAAAAGTTACTTACCTTCCAATCTTCTCTTGCTGCTCCTGGAGGTGGTACTGCAGCACGTGTTAATTGTGTTCTTCCTTCTGTATTAACATAAGTTGCTGTCTTTTCTGTGTAAGCTGCTCCGGGTAAAATAACATCCGCATAATTTGCACCTACATCGCCGTGATGTCCTTGATATACAACAAATGCTTCTTTTTGAATATCATCAGGTGAAATCTCATCAGCATTCAATAAATAAATAAATTTTGGTTTGCTGTTTATTGAAGATGAACTGGATGGAACAAATCCAATATCACATGCTGCCGCATAACTTGCTGTCTGATATATATATATATATATATATATATATGAAATTTTTAAAAAAAAAAAAAGTATTATTATTATTATCCAATAATAAACACACACACACATATGTATATTAGAATAAATAGTTGTCTTTTACTAACCCTTTGTAAAACTCCATAACCATTCCAATCATTTTGGAATATTTTATTTGAATATTTATCAACTATTTTTGATACCATAGAAAATATATATTCTGAATCAGGGTGTTCTAAAACGCCACTTCCAATAATAATTAATGGTTTTTGCGCTTCGTTTATCCTTTTGGCAAATATATGTTCTCCGTTTAATATACTTTCTAATGCGCCACTATTATCTCCAATATGATCGTACTCGTAGGTTGTATTAACAGCATCACCTATTAACCCAATATCTAAACCATTATGAAGATAACTCTTAAATATTCTCGTATTAATAAGTGGTGCTTCATGTCGAGGGTTTGCTCCAACTAACAATAGCACATCGGCTTTCTCTATCCCTGAAATTTTACTATTTAATAAATAATTGGATCTAAAATCTATTCCGTGAGGGGGAATCTTTGATCCATTTAATGTATCAATTGTTAAATTATCTGATCCTAATCGATTAAATAAATCTTTAAGTGCTACTAAACTTTCTGCATCTGCAAGTTCTCCTGCAATTGCTCTAGCCTCAGAGCCTTTGATAGTGTCTAGTTTATTAGCTACATATGTCAATGCTTGTTCCCAATTAACACTTAAAAACTTATCTCCTTGACGAATTAGTGGCACAGTAAGTCTTTGTCTTTTAAGACCATCAAAAGCAAATCTTGTTTTATCTGATATCCATTCCTCATTCACTTGATCATTTATTCTTGGCAAAATCCTCATCACTTCAACTCCTCGTGAATCAATTCTAATGTTACTCCCAATAGCATCCATAACATCAATTGATTCTGATCTTTTCAACTCCCATGGTCTATATGAAAATGCATAAGGTTTGGCCGTCAATGCTCCAACAGGACATAAATCTATAATATTTGCTGAAACCTCCGAATCTAATGTTTTCTCAATATATGTGCCGATTTGCATATCATTTCCTCTCCCACTCGTTCCTAAGTCAGGGACACCTGCAACTTCATTAGAGAATCTTACACAACGAGTACAGTGAATACATCTTGTCATGGTGGTTTTAATTAAAGGTCCAAGGTCTTTATCTTCTACTGCTCTTTTTCCTGTAACTTCATGAAATCTACCTCTATCACTACCATATCTCACAGATTGATCTTGAAGATCACATTCTCCACCTTGGTCACAAATTGGGCAATCCAATGGATGATTTGCTAGAAGGAATTCCATCACCCCTTCACGAGCCTTTTTAACTAACGGTGTATCTGTATGAATCTTCATTCCTGGCATCACTGGCATTGAACAAGAAGCAATGGGCTTTGGTGATTTTTCCAATTCAACAAGACACATCCTACAATTACCAGCTATAGATAATCGCTAATTGGTTTAAAAATAAAAAATTTTTTATTAAAAACTAAATTTAAAAATTTGATATTTTCATTTATTCATAATAAAATGGATTTATTAAACCTCATGATAACAAAATCTTGGAATTGTATAACCAGCTTTTTCACAAGCTTGAATAACAGCACTTCCTTGTTCTATCTTCACTGGATTTCCATCAACAAAAACTTCAACTTCTTGTCTTGTTGGTAATGAAGAACTGAAAAATCTTACTGTTATTGAGAAAGAGTATACATCTAATTAATAGATCTTGAAAATTATATTAAATTATTATCATAATTTTGCAAGAATTTACAAGCTTCGAATCGCAAGTGTACATATCTATCTATCTATCCATACCTTGTTTTCTTGAAATAATCAAAGGTTTTCTCCGAACATTTGAAAATGAATGTAAAAAAATTTTTCGAGACATTTTTTTTTAAATTCTTAAGATCGTGTAACAAAAGCTTTAAGCTCATATGCAAGATCTACCGAAAATCTTGACATAAATAGAAATACCACTAATGAGATTGAGTGAAATCGACGGCTCATATTATTTTCAAAAAAAATATTCTAATTTTCAAAATATAAATATGGCAAGAACCAATTTAGAAATAGTGAAGGTAAAAAGATCACACTATATTATATTATCATTAAGATATTAATAAATAATAATTATCTTTAAATTATCTTTAGTTTGGAATTTATATATTTTTTCCAATAGGCGTTATGTATTATTTCGGTAGACCTGAATTTTATGAAAAACATGTTAAAAATGTAAATAATTTTGTATTTGATTATTTTATTATATCCGATAATATATCATTATTAAATTTTAAATAATAAAATTATTTTTTTTTATAAAGATTAAATTTTGGCCAGAAACCGAAAAAGTAGGAATTCTCAAGATTTGAAAATTGTTTTTTTTCCTCATTTATTATTATTTAACTTATAATATATTATTTGATTAGAAACAATTACCCACATCCAAAGAAGATATTCAACTTGAGTTGGAAAAAATTAGGAAAAATAATAAATAAATAATAATTGAATGAATTTATGGATGAATAATGCATCAATGAATTGAACGATCTTTGTTATTACAACTTTGAATAAACTAAATAATAATAACAATAATAGGATAAAATTTAAAATTAAATTGAGAAGGGAAAAAATCAAAATCAAAATCAAAAAATTCTCTTTACCACTGAATTTGGTGTGTTGACCAATAGCAATAACCTTATCATTAACCTTATTCTTAATAACTGTATAAGTATTCGCTAAGTTTTTACCAGCCTTATAAACAAAGCATTCTATCAACATAGCATCTCCTGATTTAGCCGACGATACATATGATACTGAAATGTCTGTTGATACTCCACCATTTACAAATTTATTTCCTAAATTATAAAATAATTTGTTTATTATTCCTAATATATCACATGTATTGAATATATTGAATGTATTATATGTCTGTGTTTACCTGAAATTACTATTATTGCAAGCGTAGAACAAACATCAATTAGACTGGCAATAAATCCACCGTGTATATTTCCTGAAACACTGCAATCTTCAGGTTTTAATAAAAGTTCAAGTACTAATTTGTTTTTTTCAATTGATTCTAAATTTATCAATTTTACTCTTTTAGAAACACTTTTAAAAAAGTAATCAAATTCTACGTTATGAGATTTTTGTAAAGCGTCAAGTATTTTTAATGATTCCTCATTCTTACTGGTACCAGCCATAATGTATGAACACAGAATGATCTGCATGTATAACAAAAAAAAAAGCATAATATTTTGTTATACAAAACTGCGGTAGTAAAGTAGGGGATTCTACAACTGTGACGATTATAATTTCTTGCTCAAATCTGAATGAGAAAAAAAAAGCTACAGGGATTCAGTTTCAAACCACTAATTCTCAAACAAGTCATATTTGTATTAAGCAGGCATGGCGCAAACATTTAATCAACAACAGCAAGTTCAACACCAAACTCAAGCACCAGAATATACTTTACCTGGTGTACTCCATTTCTTGCAGGTTGAATGGAGACGTTATGAACGTGATAGAAATGAGTGGGAGATCGAACGTGCTGAGATGAAGGTTAGTAAACTTTAAAGAATTTTAAGTTTTGAATATTAGACGGATGTAATTTCTTTAATAATTTAGCCTTAAGTACACCCACAAAGATCTTATCGACCCATTATGTTTATTTGTGTATATAAAAAAATATGTACATGTATATGTGTTAATATCATATCATAAAAAAAGTTATTAATTAATCATATAATAATAAGAATTGGAAAATTAGAATAAAATATATTATTGTTTTTTTTATTTTATTTAAATAGGCACGCATTGCGTTGTTAGAGGGAGAGCGTCGAGGAATTGAAAGGATGAAGACAGATTTAATGAGGCGCATTAAAATGTTAGAATATGCTTTAGTTAAAGAAAGGTATGATCACTCTCATAATAATTAAATTTATAATAAATATAAATATTTATTATTTACTTTCTTTCTCCTTAAAATCAAATATATGCATATATATGTAAAGACGGTATTAAATTTTCCTGATATATCATTATTTTAGGGGTAAATATGTATCTAACACAAATAATAGTCAGTCAAAAGAAACATTTACAACAGATACACCTGCAAATGAAGAAGGACGTAAGTTGCGAATTTGAAAATTTTCGTAAGTTTTCGTAATTGGTGAAGTTGAAAACTTGTTGAATGATTTTGAAACTAACCAAAAAAAAATATATTTAATTTATTTTCCCTTATAAAACAAAAATCTTTGTTCAAAATAAAAAAGCTGATTCACCTATAACGCTTAATAATAATAATGCAATTCCACAGAAATCATCGCCGTCAATTGAACCATTAACTACAGAGACATCAAAATACAAAAATTTGGCTTTATCTAGAGATCCTAAAAATCGTATAAAAAGCCGAGAACTATTAAAGGAGTATGAATTGGTTATCATTATTCGGATTATTTTATAGTTGTTTTTTTACTAAACAATTATAAAAACATTATTATTCTTATTATTTTAATAATAGATGTTTACAAGAGATTAATTACCTTACTAACGTTGCAAAGGATAATGGATCTATGATAAATAAAATTTTAAATCGTCCGACAAGTTTGGATGGAAACAACAATAATAACAATTCATCAAGGAAGCTGAATAATAGAAGTGGCACAGTATTACTCGGAATAAATACAGATTCCTACAACGATTATAACAGCGGCAACAACAATAACATTAATATTGATCATACCATGTCAACAAAAAAGCCAAATAATGTTGTAATAAGGCCTTCTAGACCTGCACCAACAATACCACAAGTAACTTCACCTATATTACCAACTAGTTCTTCTAGTCCACCACTAGAAAATCAAATCCCTTCCCCAATAAGTTCTAATTCACTCGGACAACAAAAAGATGGTTCATTTTATTCAATATCTAGTAAAAATAATAGCAATAATAGTAGTGGCAGTAGTGGCAGTAACAATATCAGCTATGGCGATTCATCAAAAAATTGGTCGGAATACAATAATAACCAAAGTTTACAAAGAGATGATTTATTATCTTCGGATCGAGAAGATGCATTTTTTACTCAATCAAATATGAATGACCTTTCATCAAAAAATTGGAGTGAATCGACGGCCAGTAACGATGAAAATCGAATTCCCTTTTCACCTGGGTTATACCAACGTACAAATCTAGCTTCAAAAGAAATTTCGGATGATAATAATGAGTCAGGATCTTATAGTCCAAAGGCCGAAGAATTCCAAAAAGATGATGATAATGGTAAAAGTTTTGTTGATCCAAAAAGTGATGATAATTGGAAAACATTAAATGATCTTAAAAACAAAAATAAAGCAGTGAAAAATAAAGAAATGAAACCTGAAGAAGAAGAACAATTGGTATACAGTTGTTATTTTTATTTAATTGATTGACACATACATATACACTATTTTAACATATTTATTTTTAATATAATAAGACAAAAGATCTTCAAGAAAAATTTAAACTTTCAGACGGTGATTTGTCAAGAGTGTGGAAAAATACAATGAAGCAATGTAATAAAGAATTTTAATTATTTACACACTTTTAAACTTAAAATTAAAGTTTTATTGATTTTATTTTTTAAAACATAGCGAATAATATTTCTGACCCACAACTAGATGGTTTGAAATTTTCTGTTGAAGATGATGAAAATCTACCAAAGCCAGAGGTAAATAAAGGAGATTAAATATAGTTGATCATATCAATTTATCAATTTATCAATTTGTTTTATATATTTGTTTAGCTTGATGGTTTTCAATCAAATGGAACAGATAGGAAAATGTGGAGGCCAAGATTTACATTAAGAGGGTGAATCTAATAAATATTTAAAAAAAAACAAATTGTTTTTTGTTGTTTTGAATGATTATTTAATTCTAAATAATATTTAATTAGTCACCTTGATACCATAAGAAGTCTTTCGTGGCATAAATCAGAATTAATGTTTATATCAGGATCAGACGACGGTACTTTAAAATTATGGGATCTCAAAGGGCCTGCAATCAACAAGTATGAGTTATGGAAATAAGATATATATATCATTGTTCTTGTTCTTATTTTTTAAAAATTATTATTTTTATTATTATTATAGACCTGTCCCTAATCACGATATTGATCCGTTACATACTTATCGAGGACACACAGCGCCAGTAAATTCAGTTGTAATGTCATCTGAGCAACATAAATGCTATTCAGCAAGTATGGATTCCACCATACGTGTATGGAAATTACCTGAATCTAAAATAGTACCTTATGGGCCAGTTGGTAATTAACAACATTATTATCTTTTTTACAATTTCATTATTATTTTATTTTTATTTGGATTAGCTGAACCCGAAGAATTTATCATTTAAATTATTCAGATCCTTCATTAAACTTAACAACATACATTGGCCATACTGATGCTATTTGGGACATAAGATTATTTCCTATACGTCAAGCCACTCAATATCTAGCTTCTGCATCTGCTGATGGAACTGTTAAAATTTGGGATACAGAGATAGTAGGCTCGCCTTTAAAATGTTCGTGGAATTATTATGGTCATAATAATGGCGAAATGGTCAATGGTGATGGTAAGTTCTTTGACAAAAATATTTATTGATTAAGTCTATTAATTCACATTCATACACACACAATCATATATACATATAAATTTATTTTACTTATATTTATATTAGGTCGTCCACCAGTTCCAACTTCGATTGATTTTGTTAATACTGATTTGAAAAAAGTTGTGGTTGCTTTCCAGAATTCTATAATTAAGCTTTTTGACATAGAAACTGGACAATGTGTTACAACATTTAAGAGTAATGAAACTTCTGATAATACACCAGCAACACAAATAAATCGTATAATTTCTCATCCTACACTGCCTTTAGTTTTTTCTGCACATGAAGATAAATATATTCGATTTTTTGATGTTAATACAGGTAATCAATCTACTTTTATAATAGATATGATATAATATTTATTGAAATACTGATTTCATTTTATTATATAAATATTTATATAGGTAAATGTAGTTTTTCAATGTCTGCACACTTGGATTCGGTTACATCACTTGGCGTTGATCCATCAGGAATGGTTTTGATATCTGGAGGTAAAAATTTATCAATTAATAGAAAAGGATTATATGAATTTTTTCCCCCAATTTTTTTAATTTATTTACAACATTTTTAAAGGTCATGATTGTTCAATTCGTTTATGGGATATTTTCTCAAGTCGTCAATGTATTCAAGAATTTTCATCACATCGTAAAAAATCTGATGAAGGTGTATTATGTGTTCATTATCATCCTTCATTACCATGGATAGCAAGCGGTGGTGCAGATTCTGTTGTTAAGATTCACGATTGATTTTAATATTACTTTATATTTTATTTTAATTTATAATAATAATAATTTCAGACAGCTAAAAGACAATAATATATATTCTTTTTTAATAATATTATAGATTATATTTTTTATAATTGGACAAATTTTTTTTAATATTGCATTTCACCTTTTTTTTATTTTTCCCCACCATTATTATATATTTTTCTTTATATTTGCAAGTAATTAAATAATAAAACTAAAATTTTTGTAACAATAATTTATTTCAACACAAATAAAAAATCAAAAGTCGCAGTCTCTTTTTAAAATTTGTTTTTTACATAATACTATCCTATTACATGTAGACTATAACTAGTGAGAATATCAGACCCTGTTTGCTTAATAATAAAAAAACAGGGAATCATGCCCCGGAATCGATTTCCGATAAAAATTTTCACAAACTAAAATTTTTTTTAAAAAAAAATGATAACACCTGTATTTGTAGTAATGCAAGATGACACTTTCATTACAATTAAAATGAAAACACCTTATATAAAGGTAAAAAGCACTTTCATAATACAACTTAGTTCATTAAATAATCTTGAAAAATAAATCTTTCATTGTATAATACGAAGGTGAATGAAATTGAAATTTATTGTGAAGGACCTGATGTTTCATTTTATGCAAAACCTTATTACTTACGGTAATTTGTTATTTATTAATTAAAAAAATGTTTTTCCGATTTATGTATCGATTAATCAATCACCCAATTCCCTATTTGGAAAAATATAAAAATATAGACTTCATTTTTCAAATAATTTAATTGAGGATGATAGAATGCATACATCATATGATATATCAAATGGTGACGTGATAATTAAACTGGCAAAAGAGAATACGGGAGAATATTTTCCGGATCTGGACTTTTTAACAAAATTATTGGCACCTAGAGCTAGAAATCAAGATTTACCATCAGAGAAACCATTAATAGAAGTTATTGGAGAAGATATTAATGGAGAAGATAGCAATAGTAATGAAGAAAAAATTTTTTTAGAATCATTAGAAAATCATCAAAAAGGAGTCAAGGATAATAGTAATAATGAGATTGATAATGAGATTATTGATGACAAACTTTTCAAAATTATGGAATATGGTATAATAGTAATAAAGTTTTTTATAATTATTAAGGTTTAGGTGGAGTAATTTTAAATTAGATAATTAATATTAAACATTTACCCATTTTATTGTTATTATATAAAAGCTGATAAATATGATTGGGAATTGCCACAAGAATTTCCAGATGAGAAGGTGAAAATTTATAGATATTCGATTCATGGTATATACACTTGTATGCTTATGAAATTGTGTATTAAATCATTTTTATTTATTTTAGGAGTTAGTGTTAACTGCAAAATATGGATTTAATGGACTTTATTCAGGTTATTTTACTCATGTAAAAGAAACTTATAATGAAATCAATGAAATCAATGATCCAGAACGATCAACAGCTCAGTCACGTCTTCGAGATAGAATTAATGCGGAAAACACAAAATTTAATCCAGACATTTATATGTAAGTTATTATCATATTTTTCATTAATATTTAATAGTAAAAATTATTAAATATTTTTTATTTGTTGAATTAGAGCTGATTTTATGCAAGTTGATGAGTTTATACATTTGATAAAATATAAAACTAAATGGTCATTGAGTTTAGAAAAATTAAATAAAATCAGAGAGATAATAGATGGTAACAAGGAAAAAAGGGATGATGATCTTGATATTGATGAAATTTTGGAATTTACAGAGCAAGAATGTAAAATCATGAGAAGTCTGTCAAATAAACAATGTACATATATATTCTTAGCAATGCTACTTTTTATTTTTAATTTTCAAATAACATACTATTAACAAATATTTCTATTATTATTAAATTAGATCTTATTGATAATGTTGGATCAATATATTATGGATTAATAGATTTAATATTTGCATATAGCTATAATCATAGAATTAATGAAGGAGAAAATAATGTGGAATCAGCTTGGACAATTGGAAAAATAAGCCCAACAATATCATGCCTTGAGGTTTTTAATAATATTGAAGAATTAATCTTGTCATTGTTTCATCGTACATTAGCTTATCCATTATATAGAAATTTTGAATTATCAAAAAAATGTCTTGAAGATGTTTATGTATTATTGGAGCTTGGTAGGCGAGCAATATTAAAAGTATTATTGGAATTAAAATATTTATTTGATCATCATGATACTTATTATATTTATTCAAAAATTATTTTGGATGATTATTGTATTTGGTGTCAAAATATGGCAAGGTAATTAAATTAAATTTATTATTATTTGTTTATTTTTTTTTTTTTGATTTATTTTCTTTTTTCTAAAAGTGTAATAATGATATTTTTTAAAAATAATTTAGCGATGAATTAATTAAATCTTTAGCACATATGATTTATAATTATAAAATTAATAAAACAAGCATTGGATGGCATTTGGAAGAATATGAGAAATTGGCATTAGAAGATCAACTAGAATCTGAAACTGATAATTAAGAATAATTGAATGAATAAATAAATACATAGCAATTATACAATAATAAATAAAATTGATTATAGATTAAATAAAGCATTGCATTCGTTGTCAACTTCATTATCACTGCTACTATTACTATCAGCATTCATTTCATCTCTTTATATTCATGAGGAGTTTTTTCATTGAGCAAACTAGCACAAAATTTACATTAATAACACCTTTTGGTAATTCAGATTGACACCATTGACATTCTTCAGTGGTTCCTTTCTCTTCATGTTTCTTAGCTTCTTGGAGATTACGATAAAACCAAAAAAATGACGATGATATATAAATAATTATTGGATGAATTTAATATATGGGAGGCTCTCCAACAAAAACTGACAGAGAAACAATTGAGTGACGATTTCTGCAAATTATGTTACACGCGTTTTTTTACATATGGCGGTGGGTGCATGGACAATAAAAAGAGACTAAACTACCAAAATCCGCGATTTTGAGTTAATAACAAACACCCCTACATGCAATTTGCCGCAAGGATTAATTTTAGCTTAGAACCCATGTCCATTTGATAAAAGCTTGAAATATTTCTGTTAAACAATAGTAGAAATTCAAAATCAGTTTGGTCCCTTTCTACTGTCCCATATAATAAAGTAAATATTTCTAGCCATATATTTCGTTACTGTACAATACAAGTCACAACTTTCTGCATCACATTGTCAATTTCGAGAAAATCAAATAACAAAAATCCGTTATAACGAGTCCATTATAACGAGGTTTGATTGTAAATCTTTTTGCTTTGAATCTTGAATTTGCCATTACTGTTTATATAAATATACAGTATATGCATAGTAGAGATTATGATTGTGATTACTAACACTTACAAGTTATGGGCTTTTTGTTGTTGTTTTTAATTTTAATTGGGCAATTTTAAGGCATTTTTTGGATAATATTGTTTCTATTATCCATGCCTCACCAACCTAATGATGTAAAAAATCAAAATGGTTGTTACTCGTTTATTTTTTATTGAAATTACGAATTCAAAATAATTTGTTGTGACATTATTAAGAATTGAAGACATAACTTTCAGTGAATAATTCTTTTCTATTTTGTAAACCATAGCTAAAAATTTGCAAGAATGTGTGTAACAGAATATCACATTTCTGGTTAAAAAATTCATGTGGATGTTTGATTTTATTTGATATGTTGTACAAAATTTCTAACAGTCAATCGCGTGGGATTACTATTACTAAGTAATTCAATCGAGAGCCAAAGGCGGAAATTAAGTTTAAAAAGTAGCGTTGATCAAAACACGATATTTTGCAAATTCCATCTTTACTCTGCAAAATTACTTGTATTTGTTAACCACAAACCACAAAGCAAATTTGATGGATAACCGACAAACAAAACTTGAAGTATATAGTAATAATAATAATAATAATAATAATACAGCAAGTCCACCAAAAATTATATGGAATAGTGGACAACAAACATTTAAACTTACAAACCGAGTTATAATGCTTATTGGTTTAGATCCTAATAGTACTCCTGGCCTAATAAAGGTTAGAATTTAAAACATAATTTGATAATGAAAAAGCTCTAAAATATATTTATTAATAGAAACAAAACATGGCCTTTGATATCTTAGAAAAGTTTTGAAGCTCATGATCTTAAAGTTTCTGTCGACTATCGACGAGATGACACTACGGGTTATGTTCATTTAAATTCACAAATGGCAAAAGAAGTTGCTGCGCATATTATGGCAAAGGGTGGTTTGAAAGTTGGTACTGAAACTGTAATTCTTCGTGTCCTTGATGGTTAGTTATTTATTATTACTACTACTATTATTGTTATTATGATGCTCTGATAATGGAGAGGGCATTAATACATGTAATATAATATATTAGTATTATTATCATCACTATTATTATTGATCAACTAATCAATCAATAGGTATTGATGAAGCAATGTATTGGGGTGTTTACTCAGGTACACGAAGTATAGGTTCAAAGACCACAAATCAATATAAAACTATTGGTGGTAAAGCGAGGCATACTAGAAGATATCATAAACATAGTCCATATTTAACAAATTTTAAAAACGTTGAAATAGGCGATGATATTGAAGACCAGCAACAGAAGCATCATATTAATAAATGTCACAGTAATAACCAACATCATAAAATTCATCATTACATAACTAAACAAAAATCTAAAAATAAAAAAAAATCAAAACGTAATTCAAAAAAACAAGAAGCTCCTACTCATAGTATGATACTAGAAACTAATAACAATAACAACAACAGCAATAATAATAGCAACAAAAACAGCAACAATAATATTAATAGTTATGCCATTGGATATGAAATATATTCAAAAAATACGATTGATTACAATCAATTATTAAATGACTCATCCTTTATATCATCGACATTCCAAGATGAGACCGAAGAAGTAGAATACAGGTTTAAGAATATGAGAATAGTATCTCTTGATAAATAAATCAGTGTAATTAACAACAGTTATTATAGCTGTATATAGTAATTTATATTTTCAAGAAAACAAAAGGCCTGTGTGTAATCTAAAAAAAGATATTACAAATTTTATATTATAATAAACTATTTTCATCAAAAAACTTTTTAAATATTAATTAATGTACATAGACACATAAATACACATTTATGTTTATTTCATGATCATGAGCTTTTTTTTGCTCCTTTACCTTGACATTATGAAGAATTAACTTTGTTACTAAGAACACAATGTTTTAAGTTATCTAAACTAGTAGTGTCAGTAGTGATGGAATAAAATAGGTTGTATTAATAAAAATTATTTTAAAACGGTCATTCTTTAATTGTAACACAAAATCACGAACTCACATTCTTATTGGTCAATTTAACGATCAGCAAAGTAAAAATAGTCAATCGACCAACTTTTAAAGAAAGGTTATAATCTCATAGATCATTTCATATTAGGAAGCGATATGCTTAGGGAAAATTTATATCAGAAAAATTTATCAGCTATCAATAGCCGATTAATCATTAAGGGATGCAAGTTTATTAATGATGGAGAAACTACTTTGACTTTACAAGTTTTTTTTGTAACCTTATGATTACAATATATTATTATGTATGTTATATTATAATTTAAAATTAATAGTGGTGATCCAGACCTAATATCACAAGAAACCCCTATAACAATCCTCCGTGTAATCATTAATTATTTTGTTACTTAATACATAGGCAAGCTCGATAAGTCGGACACGAGTGGCTGGGCATGATCATCCGACTTTATCGAGAGATCCGACTTATCGAAATATGCAAAATTTAATAATTATTATAATAATCGAAAAAATAACTATTTGATATTCATTAAACTTTAATAAACAACAATCCACATAAAGCTATACCTACCTATATGAAAACTTACATCTTTTCAACCACTCACCAAGTTTATAAAGGTAATATTGGTAAAAAATCTTAGTTTTGAAGTAAAAAGTAATGCTGTTTTTGAATAAGTATAGCTTAACATATATAGCCTCTATAAATATGGGAGAGGGTTCATTAAAAAACTATAATGTCATAGTTTTATTTTTGATTGATAATGATGTTTAAATTTTAAAATCTGATTGGTTACACGAGTCAGATTTTCTATTTTATATATTAATATGTAATGATATTTTCTAAAATTTCAAAGATATGGATAATAATTCAGCAGTTCATGAATTTGATTTTATTTCCTCAATTGATTCACCTTCTACAACATATACACATGAACAAATACTTGTTCAAGATGAAAAACTTAAATACCAAAAAGAATTGGCTGAATTATCTTTTCATGAATATAAATCATTTAGTAATGCAAACAATAACTTGCAAACAATAAACAATTCACTTGACAATTTATCTTTACATTTAAACAATTTAGTTTCAAATTTGCCCAATATTCAAAATTCTTGTAATCCATTTCTTCAAGAACTAAAACAATTCACTCAACAAAATAATAAAATCAATATAATTCTTGAAAATCATAATAATCTATTAGAAATCATGGAAATTCCTAAATTGATGGATGCTTGTGTCAGGAATGGACTTTACTCAGAAGCAATGGATCTTTCTGTACACGTAACAAGATTAATCTCAAAATATCCATCAATCTCTTTAATTCAACAGATTGATAACGATGTTAAAAATACAATGCAATTGATGTTAACAAAACTTATTAAGCTATTAAGTAAACCAATCAAGCTTCCTGTGTGTTTAAAAATTATTGGGTACTTGAGACGTATGGATATATTTGATGAGGCTGAGCTACATCTTGTATTTCTACTTTCTAGAGATGCCTATTTACAATCATTGATTCATGAATTAGATAAAGAAAAGAAAGATCCCGTCTTTTATTTAAAAAAATATATTGATGTATTTAGAGAACATTTTTTTGATATAGTAACACAATATCGTGCAATATTTTCTGAGGATAGTAATGGTGGTGGTGGCGGTTCTTATCCCACAACGCCATTCTATTCCTCATCATTTTCAATACCTCCAACACCTTCAACACCTTGGGTATTATCATCATCTCCATATCTAACTAACACGCTACCAGAAAAATACTTCATCAAAAAAGGGATCATGGCAGCTGCTAATATTACTACAACTACTATCTCGGATTATACTGTTTATATTCTTGAACAATTAACATTCGTTCTAGATGAATTCACAGCTCAAATATATGACACTTCATCACTTTCCTCGATACTAACTCAATTGATGTATTGTGGAATGTCATTCGGTAGAGTTGGTATTGATTTTCGCCACCTTGTATCAGGTTATTTCGAGAGCGCAGTCGATAAAATTATTAGAAAAATGATTTTTGAGGGTACCCAAGATTTCTTGGATGATTTGAATCAAGCAATAAAAAATGTTGATTTGCCAAGTTTATGGATGATAAGCGATAAGAAATTCACAAGTTTATCGGGTTCATCATTAAAAACTACCAGCATATCGCCAACCTCTTCACTATCTTCATCTTCATCTTTGTCGTCATTCACACCATTAGTTATATTATTAGATTATCCCCCAATAGCACATCTCACCAACTCATATTTATCGGCTTTTAATTCTTTACGTCTAGTTGCACCAATTTCATTGTTTAAACCGTTGGGTGAATTCATCAATCAAAATCTTTTATCGATTGCAAAATTACTAAGAGATTATGGATATTTACTTGTTGAACATAAACATGACACCACAATTTTACAAGGATTCAATGCAACATTTGCTCAAAGTTTTGTACCGTTTATTACTAGATGTTTATGTGATGGAGTTTATGGTGGATTGTTGATTGGTAATAATGACAATGGTTGTGGTAATTATGAGGAAAATCTTGACAATGAGTTGATGTTGATTGATCAATCAAAAATCATTGACATTCTTAAGGATTTCTTGCCAATACTCACTTTATCCACCAATATTACTACTGCCACCAATACTATTAGTAATGATAATAATAATGATAATAATAATATGAATGATAGTAATATTGCTGTTACTAAATATAATAATACCAGTGATAATGATAATACCGTTGATGATGATGATGAGGATAACGGCGACAATGATGATGATGATGATGATGGTGGTGGTGATGATGATAACGATGACAACGATGCTGTTACTAAAGATAATGACAAAGATATTAATGATAATAATACCAGTGATAATGATAATGATGATATTGATGATAATTACGATGATAATAATATCACTACTAATAACAATAATAAAGAGCAAGTTAAAGATTCGCAAGAAACTAATGATGATGATTATAATGATTATAATGTCAAAGATAATAATATTGATGATAGTAATATTGCACTTACTAAAGATAATAATACCAGTGATAATGATAATGATGATAATGACGATAGCTACAATGATAATAATATTACTATTATTACTACTAATGACAATAATAAAGAGCAAATTAAAGATTCACAAGAAACTAATAACAAATGATGATGATGATGAAAATGCCAAAGATAATAATATTAACAATAGTAATATTACTCTTACTAAAGATAATGATAATGATAATGACAAAGATAATAATAATGATAGTAAAGATAATAATACCGGTGGTAATGATAATTATGATAATTATGATGATAATAATATCACTACTAATAATGAATAACGAGTTAAAGATTCATAAGAAATTAAAACTAATAATGATGATGGCGACGATGATGATAACAAAATTGTAAATTCTAACAAATAGAAATATTATATTCCTAACACCAGTAAAATAAATAATGTACAGAAGGCATCCTTTTAATATTACCATGAACTCTTGATTAATTATCAGATGATTCTGATATTTTCAAAGCGAGCTTTGCTAATTCTTCAGTTCTTTTATTGACGCAAACTTTCTTTTTGAGTTTTGAGGCACCTGCTCATATTTACTACCCAATCATCCATTTCTGTGAGCTGAGATGTTTTGTTCTAATCGAGGAAGAGCTTGAAATGATTCGTATAATTCTGCAAACTCTTCTTTTGGGACAACCTACTTTCAAAAAAGAAGGGTTTTTCGGAACCACCACCATGTTTATTTCATTCGTATACATACGTATATATACCCCTATATAAACTTTATCTCTCTGTAAGTTTTTTATTTAAATTAAATAAACGAAAAAATAATGATTATTAATATCTATCAATTAGATGATAGTAATATGATGATGAGTCTTTCTCTTTTTTTCATTCCGTCATTGACTAATTAATATAATGTTAAAAAGTTTAGATAAAGCAATTTGATGATGTGATTTTGTAATTATCGCATTCGCATAGATGCCAGATGGAACCATAAAATTATTGTCCGACTACAGTGCAAGTCACTTAGTCCTGTAACTTTTTATTGGTCGTGTAGATACTTCAATATTCCAAAAATGGAAATGTAGCACCAAAAAATAAGCGTTTTTGAAGCAAGACCTTTCTCTACAAAGTTATGATTTCATCTTGTTGATATGTCATGTTGTGGAGGATTTGCAAGTTTACCGAATTTACTAAAATAATTTGACGATTCGTAGTCTATGAATAGGAAAGCATAATGGACATTTGATTTCATTGGCTAAATTTTGTGATGCTCCAATCTGAAACTGAACTGAAAATTCAGTTTTACAGTTTTTCAATTTACATTTGACCCAAAAATTCAGACATTCTAAATTTATTAACCACACAAATATACATTAATAATTTCACAAAAAATAACTTATAGCTTGGTTTTGGCAAATGTGTGTTGCCACATGTTCTTCAGGTAGATCGGAGAGGTGAGTTTAAGGGCAATTGTATGAAAAAACATGGTGTTAAAATCTGTCAATTCTCATAGGACACAAGGTATTGTTGAACAATTTAATGTAACTTCATCTGAAAAAAACACTTGATTCCCAATATTCTACATAACTTATAACCAACGATGTTTCTAAAGCTTGAATTAAAGGTAATGATGAGCAACTTATTACATTAAATAACAAAAAGACATATCTTCTTAGTATGAAACCAGTTGATGCAATTAAGTTACAGAAAACACCAAAAATTAAAGTTTCTTACAATAGACTAAAAATGTTTACTAATAATACAATGTTTAAAGCTCTAACCAAGCCAAGCCAAGTTTATACTTAGCTTGAGCCAACTTGAAATTTAATATTATTTTTTTATAAAACCATTATTATTGGAAATAATTGAATAATTATAGAAGTAAAGCAATAATAAACTATAAAAAATTGTATAACATACTTGGAACATTAAATCATCATCAATAATTTATGACAGACTAAAGAATTCCAAAAATTCCAATTCTATGTTTTAATAATATCTGCGCTTCCCCAGTATATGCATACAGTCAAACATAAGAAAATTTTGTTATACCAAAATTACTAATCAATTTTATGTTAAAAATTCACAGTAATATGAATTTAATTATATTTGTTGAAATGAGAGGTTTGACTATATAATGTTTGCTCAGATAAACAAAATGCAAAACATTTAAAAAAATCTTTATTATTGAATTCCTATTCATAATACAAATTCTTATTCAAGTTATTCATAATCAAATTATTTGTTCATTCTTTGAATTATTTATTTTAGTTGGATTATTCATTTGATTGTTTGTTCAAACCATTTGTTTATTCGTTTTATTAAATTGATTTTAGATAATGTTGTAAATAAAATAAAAGTAAAATGAAATAGTAGAATTAATCATTCATTACCTAAAAAAAAACTTATATAACATTAAACTCAAACCTATTATTTCTTGGCTCATTAGAAACTTTAGGCATAACCCTCACATTTGGCACTATATGCCTCATCTTCAGGCAAAGAAAACATTTGAAAGCCAGCAACTACAACAGCATATATAACCTTGAATGAAAGAAGGAGCGCATACAAAAAACCTAACAGGACTATAGTCATAGTTATATCTACTTGGTAGATTCATAGTCCACATAGTCCAGCTAAATATTTACATAATCTTATAGATTATGTACTGTAACTACTCAACCATCAAGCATAAAGCTTCAAATGAGATGAGCTGGCTCGGGTTAATTCTACTATTTCATAATATTTTATTTATGCAATCCATCACCTAAAAAACAATCTAAGAGCTTATTTTCTTGAACACAGCTCAAACTTGAAAATTCAATCCTACTCAGAGTTTATGAATAAAATGAATAATTTGAACAAGAATTTATATACAAATAGAAACTCTAGCTCAACTCAATAATAATAAAGATTTTTTAAATATTTGAGAAAATTTTATACAGCCAAACCTTGTTTCAATGAATTATAATTAAATCATATCACAATGAATTTTAAAATATATAAAATTCATTGAAATGTGATTACAACAAACTTTAAATAGATTTGTTGAAATGAGGCTTAACTGTATGCATATATTTCAGAACCTAAAAAACATGGAATCTTGAATTGTTTTCATTTGAAAATTTTCAGTTTGTCACAATAATTTTTACTTCAATTATTTTCAATGGTCTGTAAAACTGTGATTTATATTAAATTTCAAGCTGGCTTGAGTTTGGACTAAGAATAAACTTGGCTCAGCTCAGCTCATCCAGAGCAGTAACTCAGTGAATGGTAAAAAACAGACATTTATTTCAAGTAGTATAATATATTGTTTAAAATTTAAGATATGAAAATATAATTGTTTTCCTCTACTCTCTAATTAAAGAAATCAGTCAAAGAAAGGCAGCAAGCTAAAATTATTTATGATATGTAGATGAAGTTTTACATTCCCTGTAGCAGGGTTGGCAAATTGACTGGTCCATGTACTAAATATGGTTAAAATGTTACACTAATGGACTACCAATGGACCATACATTTGCCAACCATGCACTGTAGTGTCAGGTGCTTATGGCACTTCCAAAAAAGATATTTCTTTCAAGGAATACTTTAAGATCTTTTGAGAATGTCTCATTTATAAATATTATGGAGGCATGTCCAATTCTAATATACAGACAATATCACAAGATGTGCAAGAAAAGAGTGAAGAAATTAGAAAAGATGTCAAAAAACTTGAAGATTGATATGAGGAGCACAGTGTTGCTGCAAAAATGACAATGAACTTGTTCAAAAATAGATAAAAATACATGGGAAATTGACATCATCTCTTAAATAGACTTGTACCACTATTGCAAGTGATTTACTAAAGTGCCTAGAAGGAGGAAATTTGGTAGAGAAGTTAATAATTACTGGTTCTTGTATAAAAAATAAATCCTCTGTTCTTGTTAATCTTAATTCAAAAATGATTTTGGCAAATGTACCCTAGAAATTAATGAAACATGTGTGGTTGACAGTTATAGAATTACATAAAGAAACTTTGTTCTGACTTTGATAATAGGCCTTTTATTATTATTACCTCTGTTCATGATAACCTTGGACCATGAAGATATTATCATGTTCTTCCCAATCACATATGTAATATATAGGAACTTCCAATTTGATAGTATTTACCATATTAAAACTGGGATTAGTGATAAATGAAGATTTCAATGAAAAGGCAAGCAAAAATCCAAACCAACCTCAAGAGAGCAACCCAGCACTTACTTAATATTTGCTAGTAGAGTGGTTACTGCTAGTTTAGTATTTTTGCTTTGCTATGTTACTTGAAACAAAAGGGAAAAATGAATAAGAGCATTCTGTTTTTTATGTTCTCAAAGTGGATAAATCTCCTCATGAGCCAGCTTGCAAGTTGGCTTGTGAGCTTATTAAATTATTTGGCTCTCATGCGGAACCCTAAAAGGTGGACAATAATTCTGGATAGTGTGATACAAATATAAGCACTCAAAAATAATAATTAAAAAAGCAAGCTGAAGAACCAGAAGAAATATTAATTAAAAATCGTGTCTGTATAATGACTGAAGACAAAAAAGATATACAGAATGAAAGTTTACAAGTGGAAAAGGAAGAGTTAGCCCAGGAAAGACAAGTGGATAATTCATTTAAAAAAGAAACAAGTGCAAATAATTGAAGTGAAACCTAAGAAAGCAAACCAACCTGTCTATTTTTAGCTTCTTTAATCTTTAGAAGATAATATGCACATTTTTACCTATATCATTATTGATTATTAACCTAGGTAATAAGTTCCTCTTCTTGATAAGTTTGTATTAATATTCTTTTATTAGTTATAAACTTTTCATTCTTGTTGGTAAACTTCACAATTAATTTTCTGTTTATCCAAGTATTCTTGATACTATTTATTTTGAATATATGGGGTGTGGACAATAGAAACAGACCATGTTGTGAAAAAAGCAATTTTGAGTTAGTATCACTATTATATGTAATTCCTCATGTAGAACATTTTTGGCTTAGAAACCATACTCGCTTTGCTTAATAAAACTTTGAGATACCCTCCATTAAAGTTTTAAAAACAATAGTAAATTACTTGAAATGCAATCTTTTTTTTTAAATTTCTCAAAACATCATTTTCACAACATGGTCCGTTTCTATTGTCTAGACCCCATATATGGAGAATCCTTTTTCCCTTGTTCTTTTTTAAAATACTTTTAATAGTGTTTGGATTCATAGTGGATCTGATGCAAATTAGTTTCGTAGAAGTAATACACTATAAAAATTGTTAATTATCACATTATAGTGATGGATAAATTTGGAACCCTGAAATCCTTTGTAATACAAATGTTTGCTTTGCCCCGCCCACATTAAAGAGACCTAATTAATCTATACGGACTTTTAAAGATGTCCTCCAAAACTTGGTGCCTCGGTTCTGTTTAATAACGCAATAAAAAAAAATTCGACCATAATTGTAAAATTATTATAATGATGGGCAAATTTATTATTTACTATTTACATGTATTTATTTATTGTTGTAGATGATGATTGATGATCGAATATTTAAAAAATTTTTAAAAACAATATTAATTAATTAAAATCTCGTGAAAGATAACCATAATTGGAGATAAACAAATTGTTTCATAAATATTTTTATTTGTGTGTGTGTGTGTGTGTGTGCGAATGTATGTGTGCGAGTGTATGTATGTATGTTAGTTAAAAAGATTCGCACTTAATAATAATTAATTTTAATCATGACATACGTGTGCGTACATTACCATATAACAAATATTTATTATTTTACCTGTTTATTATTATTATTAATAATTTGGGTCTTAAAAATAAAATCAACGCAGATCAATCAATTAAAGTTCATCTCTTTAAATAAAAAATAAACTAAAATTAAAATAAGTAATAATAGTATGTATATATATATATAATAATATCAACCCCCTCAAATAATATTTTTCGTGCAATTATTTAAGAATGAAAATCAATTTCACGATACAAAAAGAACATGAAAAAATAAACCTATGTGTCAGCATTAATTTGGTTAGTAGTAAAAGTAATAAACAAAATTTTATTTTTAGCCAATCAACTAAAATATTAACACAAAAATGTTCGTTCACTCTCGTACTCGCACACACACTTTCACACATTTTACCACACTGATCACTAATTAATAATATTATTTAAAAGGAAAAAGAAAATTCAAAGCGTTGTTATATTATTATATATACGTATACAATACAATATATAATAGTAAATTATATGCACACAACAAATACATACATACATAGTAACAAACATAGTGTATGTATATGCTAGTTTATCTACTAAACGGAAAAATATTTGTGTCACGATTTTTAAAACCTTATTTTTTTAAAAAAGAAAATTACTGCGCGTGTATTGCACGTGATTTTAGTATCACGTGTTAATAAGCACATTTTTTAATAATATATATTAATATGTATATTAAAAGCCGCCAATTTCCCTTAAAATAAAAAAATAAAAAAGCAACCCTTTTTCCAAGTCACTCATTCATTATATGTACCTGGTAAAAAGATAATATTAATGGGAAAAAGAAAGGTGACCGATCCAACAAAAAAAATAATTTAACTAATTTTTTTTATTTACTTATTTAAGCCAAGAGGAATTGCAGGGATTTATTTATGAGAATCAATTGAAATCGATTGACGAATAACAAAAAAAAAACTTAAATTATTTTTTTTTTTTTTAAATAAAATCTACGAAAAGAATTTTAGAATATCTAATTAGTTAATTAAAATTTTTTGTTTTTTTTTTATTTTAACTCTTTACGATCTCTATTTTCTTTCATTTCTTTAATAATTATTAAATATTATTTAATTAGTTGAGTAATTAATAATTAGCAACAACGACAACAATAGTACTAAGCCTGAATCTACTTGATTAGTAACATTAATTGTGAAGTCTTTGGAAATTAAAGATTCAAGCGAAAAAAAAACGCCATTATTACTATTATTATTATTTATTATTATTATCTTTTCAAAAAGATACAAATAAATAAATAGATAAACAAATAATAATATATATATTACTTTTTTCTAATAATTCTAATTACACAGTTATTGCCAATTATTTTTATTTTAGAGAATTGATCGTGTGTGAGTGGGAAGAATGAAAAAAAACAAGTTATTCTAATTAATGATCATCTTTTATTCTGGTCAATCTCTCAATTTGGCTGTAAATGAATGGAATTAATTGGGATAAATTGATAAATTAGATAGAACATTAGTGTATTCGACATTATTACATTTCATGGTCCACCTCCCCCCTCTCTCGCTATTTTTTAATCTTTAGCACACATATCAATAGTCACGTGATAATGCATAGCATCAAATTCGTTAATGTGTGTACATACTATTCGGCGTATTTTTTATATTCTGACCACTGTTAAATTAAAACTTTTTGGAATACCGCCATTCAAAAAGAATTTTAAGTTTAAAACAATGGGGAAAACTTTACATCATTGTTCTTTTTTTTTATTTTCCTATAAAATTATAATAAATTTTCCTTAAGATTTTGTCGTTGTGGTAAAAATGTAAAAAAATTACCTTATTTTTATTTTGTTCCTAACAAATTACATAAATATTCTTCATGTAAAGTAGATCCCAAAAATAATAAATAAATTTTTGCCAATAATACATGTCAAAGTTAAAAAAGGGTTCATTTTAAAATTATTTATAAATTATTGGCTATAAATTTGTCAGTTATTAGTGGTTTTAATTTTTAAATTTAACTTTTTAAATTTATTTATTTGTTTTTTATTTATTTATTTATTTACTAAAGAATAATTATCTTATTCAATTTTTCCATTCATCATTAAAATTAAAAATTTAATATTTCCATATTTTTTTTAATATTTTTTTTTTTAATTAAATTGTTGGCTGTGTTCTTTGATCTTCTACTTTTATGAAGTTATAGAATGAAATCAAATATCATTTTAATATTATATATCATCATCACTATCACCACCATAATCGTCATTTATAATTCTCACTCACATATTCACTTTTCTCATTCTCCCTTGCCCTCTCTCCCTTATCTATCTATTATTTGTTATCGATGTTATTAAATATTTGTACTCGTGAATAAGCAAAAATCTCCTTCAATTGATCAATTGATGATTATTTTGAATATACTTTCGATTTCATTTTAATTGGTCCGTTCTGTTCAAATTCAATCAATCTCATTCAATTTATAAACCCAATTTTAACCTCAATTGTAAATTAAACCTTTTCCTCGACCATTTATCTACATACATTTACTCTTTATTGTTTGTTGGCTTATTGACTTACTTATTTGCCTTTTTGTAATTTTATTTGGGTGCCATTTCCAACTGTGGATGTATTAGTTAGTAAACAGTAGATTGATTAGATTGTTTTATTAATTAATTAATTAATAACGACATAATAATAATAGGAATTGTCAAAAAAAAAAAAAAAAAAA